>WBMZ01003014.1:347755-436343 GCA_013400975.1 Atrichornis clamosus
AAAAGAAAAGGCTTCTTTCACTGAAACCAAACACCCTTCGATCAAAGGCCTCACACTTTTCATTTGAAACCCCTAGTAAAACAACACCAAATATCAAGAAAAGAAAAGAAAAAAGGTATCTACGGCTTTTCATTGAATATAAAGTTAAAAATAAATCATTCTAGCCCTTTCCCTTCCTTGCCAATACCATTTATAATGCTAATGTGTCCCTATTTCCTGACTGACTTCTTTAAGGGGGGAAAAAAACAAGGAATGTACACATTCAAGTAATAGGATGTCTTTGTCAGTTCATTCAAAATCTGCATTTCTATTAAACAGCCAGGCCTTTTCCTTCATGCCACTGAAATGCCTGATTTTACTCAAACTGCTACTGTCTACACTCACAAACAAATAAGTGATAATTCTCTTCCCTTTCAAGAGCTGTGCCTGCCTGCTGGCTCACAAGGGACTTGGTTGCATGGCAAAAGCAGTAGTGTGACAATATTATAATGTATGCCAGGTTGCTATTCAAAATGTTGCAGATAATTCCCCCACCATTTCCATGTTCCTATGGAAGCATGCTATAATCTTTCTCCTCCTACATAAAGCTGTAAAACAAGAAAAGATTATTGTAATCCTTTTCTTCCCGTGTCACACAAACAATGTAATCTCCTTGCTATGTCAGAAGCAAATTTCTCTCTGTAAACATCAAATCAAACTTAAGAATGAGTTGCTGCAGCCTTCATTGTATTGGTAAACAGTTATGTAAGCAACTTATATATGTATATTTAGAGCACATTGCTGAAAGACTGAAGTTCTAGGCTGTAATTCAACCTTTGGTTTGCTGCATTTATAAGCCACACAGAAGCATGGTCCCTTCTTATGAAATTTAGAAATTAAGTCTGGTACACTACTGCCTGACAAACTGAGGTGTCTATGCCAGTCTCACCTTCAGAGGCATCTGAGCATTTGAATTCTTTCAGAACCCCTTGTGAAGATTTTTAAATGACCTGAACATATAAAAGCAAGCAGCAAAGCAAGGAAGCGGAGGAACAGGAGGCTGCCCTACACCCCATCAACACCACAGATCCTGACCAAGTGGAAAACATTCTGACTGGAGTTAGAGACAAGGCATGGGTCAGCAGGCAGCACAGGCTCTCAGCTGAAATACAGCCCTGGCTGTGGCCTCAGAGAAGGGTGAACCTTTGGCCTTAGACCCTTTTTCCTTCTGTTAAATGGAGCCAGCACATCCCAGAAGCATTTTTATGAATCAAACTCAAGCCTGCAGGGGTGGTTCAAACATCAGGCTGCAACAAGAGGAGGTGGTGCCATGACACAGTGAATAACAAACCCCCTCTCGTGATTTCAGAACCAAAGGTGGAGTGACAGACACTCACTTTTAGGGTAAGATTGTAGTTCAAGACACAGAAAACTTTTGTGAGAAACTAACCCCAGCTTTGCAAAACAGAGTGGTGGCCTGCATGAACAGATCTCAGCATTACAGAAACACTGGGTATTCTGCCCAGGTACCTTCACCCTGCAGCACAGCACTGGATATTAACCTCATGGAGCAAAGTACTAACCAGACTAGGAAAACTAAAGTGTTTCCCCTGCTTTCTAGTTCGACATTGTTCCGTTATATGTCCTGTATTATTCGAAGTACCAGCTCGTACAAATAGCTGTGGCAGTGCCAAGGAAGTTGGGAGCTGGGACAGAGAGACTGTCAGAACACACGGTTAGCAGTTGGGTCTGAGGAGGTAACTTGGAAAAGGTGCACTTGCAAACTCCTCCTGCTGTACTGAGGATTATCAGAAGGTTCAAATCTGCAGAGAGCCTTCCTCTCTCTCTAGTTTTCTACTTCATCATGACTAATCTTGAAGAAATATAAACAATACATGTCTTAGGACTTTCTCGAGTGAAAAAGATGATCAAGTTTCAACAGAAATTTTTCAGTCCAAGTGCACTTTTCACATCAGATTGAACTGGGGGCAGACAGTCAAGGAAAGAGACAAATCAGCTGAATGGAGGACATCTTCCAAAGAACAACAGAGGAAGAAATAATGTCTCAAATGAAAAGCCAAGGCCTAGAAATAATAAATATAGGCTTAATAAATTTACACATAAGCTCCATTTCCCAATAACCCCTGCAGCCTCACTTTATTCTTTAACAGATGTGAGAATTGTCCGTATAACATTCCACTTCCACAATGGGCACAATGTTGGACTCAAAACAAAATACTTGTAACTGTAACAAGGAATAACAACTGTCTTACAACAACCACTGCAAGAATGGAGGCCTGGCTGTATGCAAAGGACATGGCAGGTTCAAGATTTTCATAACAGAGGCTGATGAAGAGCAACAAAAGCAGAGAAAATGCATCTGGTTTTCAGCAAGTAGTGCAAATCTAGTAAATTAAAAATATGACACATGGAACTCAATTTCTATTAGCAAATGGAGCACAGAAGAGGAGACCACCACACTTTCCCTGAACTGGGACTACTACTGGAAAAAATTCCTAGACATGGGGCCATTCCCAGCTAGTACAAGAGTTTTAAATGCCACCTAGTGTCAGTAAAATGCAGAAAAAACTGGCAATCTATCATAACCCAATGACATAAGTAGGTGTTTTGCTACTAGCTTCAACAAGGTAAATATTTTATCCATGGAATGATGATGTCTAATAGGACTACACTTAAAGATACAGATATTAACAGAACTGAAAACATTAATATGCAGTCAGAAAAAGTACACCCTTGACACTACACACTCAAGCCTGGATTCAACCTTAAGAGCAGCTTTAACTCAAAGATTATAACTAAGCTGTTTTTATACAAATCCTTCCTTACGTATGACCATTTTTCATATCAAGACAAGGTCTGAATTCGCACCAGCTTTCTCCTTCTTCACTCAGACCCATGCCATGGATCCCAAAGGGAGATCCAGCAGTGGAGGCACAAGGAAGTCACAAGGATTTCAGGTGAGTGCCTGTGCTGCCATGTGCACTGTCAAATCAATTAAATGCAACAAAATTAGATGGCTCCTTCATCAGAAAAAGACTTAATAAATCTGGTCCAATGGTACAACTCACTGAAAGGTACTGGGGATCCAGTTTTTTGGATGTTTCTAGATTGTGATTTCCCTGTTTTGTGAAAGCTGAGGTTTTAGGTTCTTTAAGCAATCTTTGCTTATATTTATAATAAAGCTGCATGCACTTCACTTCCTCAGGAAAAGGTGAGGGATTGCAAACAGTAGATCCAAGTGCTTGTGGTTCAGAGTTTTTCAGATGACAGGTTCAACACACATACCTATAATCAGTAAACTAGAACAGAGCATGGAGAAGAACAGTGAGCTCATCTGCTGTCCTAGAGCTTTGATTGCTGTCATAGAAGACTGTTTTTTGCTGGTTTGTTTTCAGGAATTTACACTTTATTAACTTTTTCAAAAGTTTTTCTTCAAATACTTTAAACTGAAAAACTCCCCTTTAAGCAATTCATCATTCTTACTCTCAGCTCAAGGGCAAGCTTCTTTAAGCAGACTGCTGCAGATCAGGTTTGAGACAACTGGTTTAAGAAAATAATAAAATAATGGATCATTCATTATTCACATACACATTTCAGATGGCAAGGTTTCTGATCCTTTCCTCTGGCTTTGTACAGCCATTTATTCCTGGGCTGGAATACGAGATGGAGAGGATGCAAGGCAAGGACCTGAGCTGTTCCACTCTTGGAAAAGAACAGAATTAGACTGTGTTGAAGAAGAGGTGCTTCTTACATACTCATCAAATGTTGTTCTGTGTTAAACAGATCCTAACTAGCTAATTCCACTCAGCTTCAGTACAACTACGGAAAAAATAAGTGGGGCAATTCTGGAAGTTTTGTTTGCTCTCTGAGATGACACACAGCTGTCACCAACTGTTGAACAGTTTTGGCAAACTTGCTCTTTGAGCAGTAGTTTTTGAAAAAAAAAAATACAAGAATGCTGCTTTGAGGTAAAAGAATCCTGTCCATCTCTTACCAAAGTGTTTTTATTTTCCCTTCTGGCAGATGGTTTACAGTTTTGAATCCATACCACTCAAGCAAATCCTAGGTAAGTAAATGGCATTTCCATCTTTACTTTTATGATCTGAAGAAGATTAATGGGCCTCATTCCCCTACTCTTTCAGGTTATCAGCCTTTCAGTTTAAGAAGCTTGTGTAAAAAGAAAGATTTTTTTCCTGGTAGGTAATTTTCAGCACCTCAACTTATTGCATTTAATCTGAGTTTTCTAATGAGCATTCTTTGTTAAGACAGAGTCCTCAAATTAATAATCTACCTTGACATAACATCACCACATCTTTTATTACTTACTTCCTACATTATTTTTAAGGTATTGCTGCTACTGCTGAGCTGGAAGAACAAGAATAGAGTTTCACCCGTGATCTAAGAGCCACAGAAGTTAATGGGAGTCCGTAGTCCCACACATGCTTTGAAAGGCGCAGGTTTGCTTTTCTCACTGTTCACAGCTCTCCGTTTCCCCCTTGCCAAGCACCAGCAGCCTCCTGCTTGTGAACCGACCAGGGAAAAGGAGAGGCTGAAGCCTCTGCCAGGAAGAAAGGGCATCTGGGTTGAGAGTAAGTCATCTGTAATGGGAAGAGGGTCACATCTGTCCTACTGAGAGCAGGGTCACAAACCGCACAGGCTCCTCAAAGCACAGGCGGAGAGACTCGGGGTTCCTAACGCCATCACAGCAACTCCACTGCAGGCTTTGCTTCAGTAAATGCGGTTCTTTCAAAGCAGTACGTCCTGCACAGCCCATTTACAGAGCAGCTAGAGCAGAACATAGACATCCAGGTGAAAACACTTCTGAAGTTCTCAAAAAGTGGCATCTGGTAAAGCAAAATGAGCAGCAGCTGAACTACTTAAGACCTACTGCTCTCTTCTCACCCCAGAACAGCTCCAGTTTACTGATTTTGAGAACCACATTGCTATTTCATCATCATATATCATGTACTATAAGGAAAGGAGCAAACTGAAAACACAAACTCTTTCACTGGCAAATTGCTTTCCTGTACGAGTTCCTCACAGAAGGTGAGCGCTTTAGGAGACAAACTGAAACAACAGATAAGATCCCAACAGAACCCAACTCCCTTCATCCCTGTTAATGCAATGGAAAAAGGACTCCTTTCCTACGGTGGATCACAATGTGACAGGTTAGGAAGAATGCTCAAGTGGAAAGCTCTTTCAACCCCTCTGTTACTTTTCATCATCTCCTCCCAAACCAGAGCGAAGTGTGTGAGCAGAGCAGCGAGGCTGTCTCGTCAGCTCGGCAGCAGGCCGTGGGAAATGGCACTTGCCTCTGTCACCTCCCCTTCCAGGGGGCTGCGGTGGTGGCAGACACAGCCTTGCACCCAGTGTCATCTGAACGGGCCCAGAAATTCACCTCTGAACACCACCCCACTGTCCAGTGGGAGAATTGCCACCTTTGCCAGCATTTTAATTACCCCCAGCAGCTCACAGCGGGATTTCTCCCCTCCCCAGCAATTCCTGCCACGCCACAAGCAGAGCCTGGGATTCTCCGATAGACGCAGAAGTCACCCCAACAATGCAAGCACGAGACCGATTGCTCAAAGCTACAATTAAGCTAATTAACTGGCAAAATTAAGTGTTCTCTGCAAGCAGGAGTGCTTCTCCAACCTTTTCTGAGGGGAAGATTTTTCCCTGGGATAGTGAAGAGACAGTGAGATGCTGTGACAACTTTACCTCGTTTTGGATGACTCCTTGCCCAAAAGGACTCCCAGCAACATCTTTCAAGTACTCTGGAAACTCACCAGGAGAGAGAGGGAGTGAAAATCAGGTCTGCAAGAAGACTAGGGGGAGAAATGAAGGACTCCTTACCTACTGCAATACAGTGAGCAGACAGAACATCACACTGATGTGATTCTCTTACAGTATGTACTGTATTTAGTTGGAAAACTAACAGCAATTATGTATTTATTTTATGTATATTTGAGAAGCACAAAATACTCAATGTGGAAAGGCACACAGAGGAGCAGAGCTAAAGCAATACAGAAAGCAGCATTAAGGCAACAGAAGTTTTCTGTTTCAACTCTCTTGCTTTATGTAATATAGAAAAAACCACCCTAAAGTTTAAACATTTTGAAGACAAATTGTAGGTGGGAAGACAAGGAGGGATTATTTCTATTCATTTTTGACTAATCAAAACATTTTTGCAGGAGAATTGGAAAGCCTCATTTTGATTTTTACTTCTCCAGTCTGTATCAATATATCTAAAGACAAAACATTCAAATCACAGCCAAAAGAAAATAAAGTGCCATTTGGGAAACATTGAAATAGAATGTTCCAACATCAGATTGCTTTTATTTCTTGTCTTCTAATGTGATATACCAGTGAATCATCACAATTTCACATAATGCATTTCACTGTGGACAGGTCTGCACAGACTGAGCCCAGATTCCATGCAAGCTTCCCAAATGACAAAAAGAGACAAAAAAAGAGACAAAGAATTCCTGCCTGTCTGGATTTTTTCCTGTTAAAGTTAAAAAAAAACCCAAAAATGTAAAAATATAAAAACAACAACAACCACCACAAAAAAAAAAAAAAAAAAAAAAAAAAAAAAAANNNNAAAAAAAAAAAAAAAAAAAAAAAGAAAAAAATCCCCACACCACCAAGAAAACCCAAAAAACAAAACAAAATAAACCACCAAACCTAACAACTTTGTAATGTTCCATCTGGTACATTTCTCTCACCAGAAGCAACATTTTGCACAGAAAAGCTGAAAGACTGCATACTTAGCATCTGAAACAGGAAAAGAATAACCTTTCTGCTCAATATTCTAACAAAAAGTGAGATTGCTGTCGGCTTCAGTAGCACTTGGATTATTTCCTGCAAAGTTATCAGCAGCTCTTATAGTGACAACTTTTAAAAAAAACCTCTAAATTTATTCAAAACTACAGTTCTAGCCATCCTCCCAGCCATGGGACTGCTCCTCTAGCAAAATTGTTTTAAACAAATGGCAATAACCCAGCTAAGCAAACAACCGCCAAGAGCTACCTGCTCTGCTGTGCAGGTTGCAGCACATCATCATCTATCTTCCCTCTGCTGAAAGCACCACGATGATTATAGAGCACTCATTTAAAGTATTTGAATTACAGCAAGATGTTATACATCAAAGTAATCAAAGACAGTTTAGGTAATGAAGTTGACACAAAATGGATCATTTCCCAAAGAAACATTTCATTTGCATGTAATAGAGCTATTTTAAGTTAATTTTGACATTACATTGTGATAAAAACACTTGTTGACATTTACAACATTTCAGTGAGAAGCCTTCCTGCATTGTGATGAATTAATTTTTTTCATAAGCAATAAATATAATTTCATTTCACAAAGCAAAAAAACACCCAAATGCTAAGCGCACAGCTATTCTCACTGCTCTGTGCAAGATGCATTGATTGTCTCAGCAAATATGCTGTAGGACACAACCTTCAGGAGCTCGAGAAGTTAATAAGGTGGCTTTTTGAAAGAGCTTTATAAGGTTGCATGCACAGGGAGACTGAATTCAGACAAACACCACCATCGTCTGTCATTTGACAGAAATGCTTCCTTTGTTCCTTGTGAGTTACCTCAGAAAAAAAAAAATTATAAACCATGCACATTCTTTAGTGCAGATGCACAGACCAAAAAGCCAGAGCCATTGATAACATGAGGTGGGAAAGGCACCCCACATCAGCATCAGCTGTCTCAGGAAGCCCCAGACAGTAAGAACAAGCTCTGGACAGAGAAGAGGAAAGGGGAATCTGATCCCTGTGGATCACTGTGCACTTCCTCTTGTCCTGGCCTCCATCACCTGGCTCAACACAGAGGAAAGGCTGCAAAGTGTCAGCCTTTGTATTCAGAAGTGTAACAGTACAGGGCATCCAGAAGAAATCTATACTGGAACTTGGGCAGAAAAGGACTATTTCCAGGCTTTTCCTTCAGAGTTTCTTTTAGAATAGGAAAGGTGCACTGGGCATGTTTTTAAACATAACTGCAGAAAGGGAACAGAGATACCAAGGCATCGTATCTTCTGACAAGATTTCCAGGTGCACACTTCCCTTACCTTTCTGTGTTGCAGCAGGAGAGTATGACTGGCCCAAATAAACCTTGGGCTGAAACAACTCCTGAAATACTTTCATTTATACCAGTTAATGAGAAGCCTTATCAAGGTTTATGCACATACATTTCTCTCCTCAGAAGTCCCCTTTCCTATATGCTCATTAATTCATTTTTCATATTAAACTGTTGTCACAGTTACAACATCTACTGAGTGCTTTCAAGGTTGAAACAAAATCCTAGTTCTACAGAGCACGTAGGAAAATAACATCCTGCTTGCATTGCAAAAGAAAATTACATTCCTCCAAGTCTTTCAGTTGTACTCTGTCTTAAGGCTCTAATCAACTTAACAAAGGAAGAAATCTTAATTTGCATGGAGAAATGTAAATCAGTGTGTTGGCAGATACGTATATGGGTATACGTAGATTAAACCATGACAAAAAACAACTTTCAGGTAGGATGTCTGCTGGCAAAATTGTGTAAGAAGGTCATGTGAATTATCTGGTTTTACTGTGTTTAACTCAATTCAGTAAATATTTATAGCTCCATTTCAACGAATTAATTTGCTAGTGAGGAAAAGCTTAACTCTCATGAAATTGGGTATTTGGTTATCCAAAGTGTCTGTGCTAAAGACAGTCCCAATCTGTGAGAAAACATCCAAGTTCCCACACACAGGCAGAAGCCCCCATGTTTACAGATCACTTGACAAGCTGCCAAACATGTCAGCGATGTTCTAATGATTTATAATTCTATTTAGACATTTAATTGGCATAACAAAAGCAAGCTATCACTTGCCATGCTTATCAAATGTCAGCTTGTGCCTTGTTCTAATTGATATCTAATCAACAGACAATCACATGTTGTTTGATACCAATTAAATGTCTGAACAGTCCTTTCAACATTATTACCCTAATAAGATGATAACTGTGTGCTCAACATTTCAGTAACATTTGAGATAACAGACCATATCTGTCTCCTTTATCCCTGTAGAAGCTCAATAGCTGTTAGACATCAATATTTAATTACTAATAAATTCTTTAATACATCCCAGCAAGCCACTTATGAAATGATTGTTATAAATAACAAACAAGATGAATTTGCTTTAAAAGCTTGTAATTTACACTTAAGGAAAGGGAACTGATATGAAATACACACAACGATTGGCTTTGGCTATTTCTTTCCCAAATAGCTCCTACTGTTATATATAAAAAAACCCCAAAAGTTGTGCAAGCCTGCAGCATCTGCTTTCAGTACCAATGTGAAGAAAAAAGACAAAAAATTCTGTCATGAAGAAATGAAAAAAAAAGGTTCCCAAAAAGATCATTGTATCAAGAGGAACAATGTGCACATTGTCCCTTCCCTACCCGGGATGAAGTACCTCACCTAGAGCTATTTACTAGTCCTCCACAATGTCTCCCTCCTTCCCCCTCACTTCTCAGCATGTACCATTTTGCATCCACATCAAAATGAAATTAAAAATAAGCTACTGAACAGATATTTTTAGGGGGGTTGTTTTGTTGGGGTTTTTTTAGCAAACCCCACTAATTCCTTCCTCACCACACAACTCTACAGGCTGGAATGTAAGATATGAAGAAAAGTCATAAGAACTTGAGACAAACTCTTCAGTCCCATATTTCTCTCAAGTCAAGCTACCCAGCTTCCTGCTTTATCTGTTACCTGGCTGATATTCAGCAGAGATTAGTATTGGAATAGCAGCAAGGCTCATTATGGATCACAGAAAACATCTTCAGCAGAGTGTGATAATACATCAGGAAAGAAGCCAAGTATTGATCTAATTTAATGAAAATTCCAAACCGTGTAAGAACAGGTCTGAACATCTGCACTGTAAGGGTCTTAGGTGTGATTGTTGTTCCTTGTCCTACATTTAAGTCTAAAATGCAACCTTTGTGCAAGCCCCTCTCCTCCCGATAGGAAAGTCTGCTTTGCAGTGCATCCTGCATCTTTTGAAAGGCCTTGTTCAGATGAATAAATGTCATTTTCTAGGAGGAGAAAGGTTTAGAAGCTCTCAACTCTGAAGGAGTCTTCCTGCAGCTTCAAGACTCAGTGTCCGAAATAGCAACCCAGAGTAACCTCTCCTGCTTCACAATTGAAATGGTTTGAAAAACAGGCAATCAAAAAAATCCTTAGACGGAAACCGAAGAGGGAATGAAGTCATAACAGCTTTGAATTAAAAAACACTTTTGACTAGGAAAAAAGTGGAACAGTTGCATGTTTACAAAATGCTTTTTTTACACCTCCTTGCGAGGCCAAGTAATCCGTGTCAGAGGTTTTTCTATGGAGAAGAAAACTTACACCAAAACTACTAAGGGATACATTCCCTCTCTGCCTTATACAAAAAAAAACCAAATTAAAAAATTCTGTTTGTTCTTATTCTTTCCCATTTGGGGTCATTAATAGCACCTGAATAGCTGCAGGATGAATTGCCATTTTAATAGAGTGCTACAGTTCAGATCCTTGACTTAGTCCAACAACACTATTAGGAGGTGATCAATGGACCATTTACTTGAAAGACAGGAGGACAAATGGTTGATTTATCCTCATCCCAGCTGGCCACCTATTTCCTCAAGCAATCATGAAATTATTATAGCCTTGAAGTCGGCAGGCACTATTTCCACTACAGGCTGGAATTTTAATTGAGAAGGGAAGTCTCAGAGCCGTTGGGAATCTCAAAGGAAAGGAGCGAGTACCACAGGCTCATTGAAAAATGACTCCACAAGTCACCTGAAACACCCCAACAGCAACCAGTTCCCTCACCAATCACAACTGACCTGAAGCACCTAAATCCCTAACTGGTGTTTTTTAGCAATGACAAAGTAAATAATATCCAGGAACCACAAAGATGGACAAAGTAAAACAAAGACAACTTCTTTGGCTTCCAGACATGACATACAGCTCATTATCATCCCTTAAAAAGGGGGTTGGAACATCTCTGATAGTTGTGAAGAGATTTTGCCTAGCAAGTCACGCAAAGACATTTTTGACAATGCATTTTGGCATAGAGTTGCTACAAATGTGATTAGTGAACACGTGCTCACTTGCAACAAATGTGCATGCTGAAGTCTATTTAGTACAAAATCTGGTCAAAGATCTGAAACCAAGATTCAAGGAATGTTCTCATTTCAAAACTGCTTCTCAGAAGTTGAAAATTCAAGCCACAATGCTGAGATTGCTCTTTAATGGCTTAACACTGCTATAGAAATTATGGACTAATTCTAAAAATCTAGATGCAGCATTAACGCTGCATAATAACTGCACAGGTAGAGGGCAAGAATGAGCTACGTCCCCTCTACCTATAACAGTCCTCCACAGCTGCTAGAGAACTCCATTCAGAAAAAGCAGACCCTGGTTCAGGTCTCTACCCTGGCTGAGGGACTGCAAACCCACGTCTCACAGCAGGCTTGTGTTAATCCCAGGATAAGTGTTTGGCAGAAGAGTGAAGCTGGAGCGACTGAGCAGATTTGCTTCCTGTTGAAGCCATTCCAGGAAAGAATTTGGTAACCTAAGTGACAAAGGACCTGGGATATGCCAAAAACTACTCAGAGCACTCAGACAGAAAAGGAAGTGACCTATTTTTACTATCATCAGCGAATAGTTAAGCTGACACCGCAGCCAGGCCGCAGACCTCTGGAAGGGTACAAAATTTCAGTAGCATCCTCGTCACCAACACGTTCTACCTGTTAGTGGTAGGTTCTCACTTCTCAGCAAGTTTGTGCGTGCTCATCTCTCTGCACTGACCACAGAGCCAGGTGTTAAGGCACCCAGTTCTCCCTAGGCCCTGTTCTAGGAACCACAAGTAGCACAGGAACTCATCTCTCCTGAGAATCGAGTGCTTCTGGTCTACACCAGCAAGCCCTGTTTCTGGACACCTCAGCTGACTCTGGTCCTGAGAACCCTATTTCAGAACACTGAGCATACATCAGAAAAATATGACTTTCACTTACTGCTAACCTGGATCATATTTGAGCCAGTGATTTAAGGTGAAAGGCTCATGCATTTTACTGTCACTCTGAGTCATCCAGACCCTAAGGCAAAACATTTCTCAAATGAAAAGACTGAAAGATTTTGCTGGAGGCCAAAGCCTAAGTTCTTTAAAACTGTCTATGCATATTTCCCTGTTAATCATGTTAATTAATATCTGATGCTGCTACTTAAACTTGTGTGATTTGTCTGAAACAATAAAAGCAATTAAAATTTAATTTTCTGGACACTAGATTGAAATAAAATAAGGTTTTTCTACAAACAGGTGCTTTTAATTTCAGCAAACTTTACAGGGTTAATAGGAATTACGTAGGTTATGAAAACACATAACCTTTCTTTTTAAAAGCAAGTAGCCATCATAGAGTAAGTCTCATCACCTACTACATCTATAATCAGGACAAGTGAGTTCTTGTCCTTCCCTTTGTTTCCTAAAGGTACTGTTGAACTGCTTCATGGGGCCCTGGGGATGGCTTAAAGGTGGTTGTGAAATGCAAGATCTAGCATTAAATGCTTCATAAACACTAAAGCTCCTTACCCTACTATTAAAAATATATAAGGCTTTTATTCCCTTTTTCCCAAGCTGTGCCAACAGCTGTTGAGCCCCATCATTTGTGGAAGGAAGAACATCAACACCAAGTTAGACATGGAGTACATTATTTCTTATCCAGTTCCCTGGTCCATCAAACCACTTCAGATCTTTGACCAGCAAAGAAGTCCCAAGAGGAAATCAACATTAAGCAAATATTTGTTCACCAAATCGGGACCTAGGTCCAAGTTGTACTGCAATCTCTAATCTCCTCTGCCTTTGTAAAGACTTTACCTTGCAGTCCCTCACCCTTGCTTGGCACACACTTTTGCCAATTAGATAGTTGAGAAGGTGTTGGTGTAGAACAGAATTTTCCTTCCACCACGCTCATTCACGACAGACACTCACCACCTGGTGGCATAAAGCAGACAATCTCATGGGAAACAGCACACAAATGGCCAGAGTGTCTGCAGTTCTTCTGACTCAGGACTGGACAAATTGCTGTGGCTCAACACCCCAGTGCTCTGCAGTGTGAAACAGGCTTGTGTCCCCGTTCAGCTGAGCAGCATGCCTGGATTTCCTCCAGCTCATTAATTGCATCCAATGTATCTACTCAACTTCTCACAGTACTGTGTTGTGTGGAACTGCCAGAACACAGTGGTCCTGGAAATAGCTGAAGGTTATGGGCTTGTTGTTGAGTGGGGGGTTCTGAGGTTTCAGTGTTTACAGTTAGATTGGGGGGGTTTGTTTTGTTTAGGTTTGTTTCATTCTAGGTATTCTGAAAACAACAAAGCCAACCCACCTTTTTCCTTCTCCCCTACCCCCCACGACATGCCAGCAGGCAGCAATCTCTGCAGGACGGAATATGTGCCCCCCACCAGAGGAGAGCCAGGTTGCACTCTGAAAGAACTTGGCTGCCTTTACAATAGCAGCTTCCACTTTTGTGGAAGGAGAAGCAGGACACAGACTGGCATGGCCCTTCCAGACAGGAGCAGACAATGCAGCAGGCTGCTCTATCCTTGTCACTGCAGCGCTCCAGCCAGCATTTCATTATGCTGAAGTATGACAAGTGACATTGTACAGCTGCCATTTCCTGGGATCTTCACACAAACAAGAAGTATCTCAATAAGCTGTTCCAGCAGACAAAACTGGAACTTCTTAAATTGCACCAGAATAATACAGCTTGTAGGGATTGTGTTGGGAACAATAACCTGCATCTTACTATGCATTTCCCTTCACATGCAGGGCTTGGTAGAGGTCACTGATAAATTTGTTTAAAATGGAGCCTGTTATTTTTGGCACCTTATGTTACGTGTTGCAGGATATTGCTGTGAATATCAGAGCTATTTGGCCAGTCATTGAAACAACAAACCAAAAACAAACCCAAAAAACCAAACAAACAACAAAAAAACCCCTAACAGAGGTATCAAGTGCTTTCAGCCATAGCCACTCCATAGCAAGACCAAGGCACAGGATGTCCCCCCAGTCCAACGACTAATTTCAGTTAAATCTGACAACAACATCTGACAAGGTTAAATACTTAAACATTTCATGGAGCTACAGCCAGTAAAGGAAGTAATTCCTAACAATTATCACCTGAAAGGCTGTATATTCGTGACAGGCAGATCCATGCAAAGCAGAGCTAATACTGAAACCCCAAACAACAAAAGTTGTAGCTGTTACTAGAAAATTAGAACCACAATGTATACTCAATATGAAAATCTGACTTTAGTTCTGCTGACAGTAGAGCTGCTTTATCAGCTGTGTCTGCAGCACACTGATTAACCCTTTCATCTTTACCTCCTACATTTCATATATCATTCCAGTTAAAAATGCTGCCTTGAAATTAAATATTTTTCATTATTTTTATTCTGCTTCAACGAAAGTGCAACATTTGTGAGGTGAAATTTCCAGTTTTAACAGGGTTTGATTTGTAGTTAGCCTTTATTTTCATGCAGGCATTAACAGTTGTGGGATCAAACAGGTAAGAGAAGAAAGCCCCTCAACCCCCTTTCAGAATTCCTCTGTGTTTGGTGGAACAGCCAAGGTTCCATCTGGTCAACTAATAACCCGCTATTAGTTGAAAATTTTCTCTGATTTTATCAGGCTTGAGGGAAACTGGCTGGAGCCAATTTACCTCTTTCTGTGTTTGGCTAGAAAACTTGCTAAATGCTGTCCTAAAGAATTCATATCCCTTGTCAGTCATGAGAGTGAGCGTCTGAATCGGACTGAGCTCAGTTTTGTTTCTTTGGCTTTCTTTTTCTTTTTAGCAATAGCTAACAAAAGCTGTATCCAAAGCATCAGTCACCTGCATTATTGTGTTGTGCTTGTAAACACGCGATTTACAGCAGGGGAAAAAAAGCTTCATCTGTTGCTACGTACATGAGTAATATAACAGCCATAAAGTGAGGCTACGTACTATGTCAGCACTCTGACATTTAATGGCATTTCCAGGTTTCCAACCATTATTAGTTATTACTTCCTTCTCAGGAATGCATCGTGATACACTGACTCTTCATTGTTAAATCTATTTTCAAAATACTAGAGCTGTTACAACCTTTTTAGGGGAAAATATTAATGACCAAAGTAAATTCCATTGTTCACTGACAAAGACATTGCCCAGCCTTTGGATCACAGCTATTTCAAACCAAAGATTTCCACACCAAAATAAAATAAAAATAAAAGGAGTAACAAGAAGGAAGGACACGACTACAGGCATGAGAAATAATCTATCAAAGCTAAATTAGGAAGATTTTATTATATCCAATGTCCAAAACCTGGTATTCCAAGCACAATGCATCCTTCTTTTCTTTCTCAACTAATTCCTCTGGCAGATTGACTGCACAGCTTTCTCATGTTTTTTGAAATTTTACTCTTAGCTGAATAAACCAGTTGACTTCCTGTTTCAAACACCTCCCAAAAGTCACTCTCCATGTTAAATTCTTTTAGCACCCAGTTCATTATTCTCTCATCTCTATACAGTACTAAACCCAACAGAACAAAAAGATCCAGATCAAGACTTACAATTCCAGCTTGCTCTCAAATAAAAAAAAGAGTTTGCCAAACCTGAACCTTAGATGATCCCTCACACCACAGTTTGGAAACACAACACTGCCAATGAAATTTTCTTGTGTTTGTAGAACTGTTAAGGAGTAGTGGTTCCTCCAAATATCTGGCAATTTCACTTGTGAAGCCCCACTGTCAGTGCATCCACCTGTTTTAATGCAACATTCCTTCCTCGGTATGAAATATTTCTTAATATAAATGCATTTCTTCTTGCATTGCTCTTTCCACACTGAGCTTTCGCTCTCACGATCTGCTTTTCCATCTTGCATATTAATGAGACTTAAGTACTCATTGTGAAAGTGCTTATGCACGTGCTACTCTACACTTGCCAAGCCATCCTGTTGTCTCTGCAGGGACTCTTGTGTACAAAAATTAGGAGCTGAAAACATTTGCAAGACACTGCCCTTACTTTACACACTGATGAAACAATCCCACAGAATAACACAGCGTCAATAATAGCAACGTCTTGTCATCACTGCTGATCTTAACGCCAAGATGCAGGACTTGGTTTTGAAGGGGGCGGGGAAGAGAGGGAGAGGGAAATCTGCCAAGGACTGGTGTAGATTTTGCTAGGATTTTCAACACATCCAGGTTCTCAAAAGGCCCCTTTGAAACAACTGTGGCTTGGTAATTAAAACAGACTTATTGTTGTCCTTGCCTTTTCTGCCCCCAATGAATTTTAAAACATTAGATTGAGTATACGACAGTGCACCTGTTGCACACACTCTTAGTCAAGATGAAAGGGCAGTTTTGATTCTGTCTTACAACAACACACGGAAGTTAGCATGCACGGAAGAAGTTTCAACACCCTAGGAGCCATTTTCCTCCCAGCCACAAAACAAAATTACTGAGGCAAAGCAGCATCTCTTGCAATAGGCTGTGTCACTGGGACAGAATCCAAATCAGTGAGTTTTGGTGAATGGTAAGAGAAGCATGACCTAAACAACAAAAGGCTCATTTAAAAAACTACACTTTTTCCAAAATGAAATGTTACCTTTTCACCTTAGATTCCCAGAGCCCACAGTACTACTGATCATCTCCCCAGTTTGACAGCAGGTCACTGACTCTGTCATTTGTTAGAAATGTAAGTTGAAGTGTCTGCCCTGTTTCTCCAACAACCATCTCCCAAACCTTAACTAGAACATCCTCACTAAACTTAAAACTCTAGAGTCATGAGGGAGAAGAGGAACATCCTGTGACTAACCTTGACTTCTTACACAGCTCTGAGGTATTCTTGATAAGTATGTAATTGTGTTTGCCTTCTGATGCATGACGGACATCAAACATCAAAATGATGATACAAGCATGACATGGGTTTCAGCAGTACTGAGAATATCTGTTTGTGATCCTAAACAGCTTGATTTACAGAAGAGGAGTTTCTAGTGCTGTGAAGTTCAAAGTAGCATGAATTCTAACACTGGATGCTACCCACTCCTGTCACAGAATCCAGTGTTTCCTGATATTTTGTACTGTTCCTATGCCTTGTAGCAGTGCTTCACGACTGACTTCCCAGCAGCATCTCGGGAAGCCTGTAAGTAAATGTTAACTGAGGTAAATAGTGAAGCTTGAACCAGTTCAGGTTCAAAAGCTGCTGCACTCAGGGGCAGAGCCCAAGACCACCTTCTGTGCGCCCTGCTGTCCCACAGCACCTGTCACCTCACACAGCTCCCTGGGGAATTGTGAAAAACAAAGTTCACTCTCCTGTTAGGATTTAAAAGTTTAGTAAAAGACAAGAGGGGACAAAGACAATAAAGCAAAAGTAGCAGCACTGGGTGCTTCGGCATTTGGCCAAAAAAGCACCCCTGCCATTGACAGACTCTCTTTACATACCCCTCCTATTGCATCAGCACAATACGCAATCATAAACAATTATGTATATTCGAACTTTTCACCAAACTAGTTTACGTGTCCCAGGAGCTATTTAGCCTAGCTCCTCCTTGGACCCGCCTCTTTGGAGCACACACAGCCCTCTCGGTTGTGGTTTTAGTTAGTGCTGTTACCACCCCCCGATTGTAGTTTCTGCAGAGCACAGGTGCTGATGGTTGAGATGCCAGCAGCAGGGTCCCCCATCACACCGCTCGTTGGATGTTATCCACTCAAGCAGGCGGTTCAAGCATTCTAAAATAACTGCATCAGCTACTTCACTACTATGTTTACGTAACAGAAAGAAAGGCATTAGTCATCATTACACGACTGTATTTTCACAGCAAGGCTACCTTTGTAAAAATTAAAAATTAGTCACATAGCATCCATTTTAATATCTGCGAAAAGCCAATATTATGATATGTATTTATCACAGGAATCATGGAATCATTCAGTTTGGGAAAGCCCTCCAAGACCATCAGGTCCAACCATTAATTAAGCCTGCCAGGTCCACCACTGAACCATGTCCCTAAGCACCACATCTACACTTTTTTGAACACTTCCAGGGATGGTGATTCCACCACTTCTCTGGGCAACCTGTTCCAATGCTTGACCACCCTTTCAGTAAGGAAAATCGTGGAGTAATGCACCAGCTAGCCCTAGGGCTCCCAGTCCAGCAGTCCTGGATCCCACAGGTGGGGAGAGCCCCCAGAGCAGCAGGTTCTATTCTCAAACAAGACTAATAAAAAAAAAGAAAAAAAAAAAAAAAGTTATTTTCTTTTGGCTGCTTTTAGGCCCACAAGATGTTGATGTCCCTCCTGCCTTCCTTCTCTCCCCTGCTACTAAACACCAAGTTTAGAAAGATTCCCTACCCTTGGTTCATTTTTATCAGGGTCCCAAAAACAGGGCTGCTGTTTGGAGAGTGCTCTGTCTAAAAGTGCACCCATTTCAATGCTAATTACACAAATCAAATATACACAGGCAGCGCTAAAATAAATATCCTGAAACACCACATAATTCAGCTATGGAGCTCTACGGTCTGATTAAAACCTTCAACCCCCTTTGCTTAGGATCTTCTTGACGAAAAGAACTGGAGAACTGTATTTGATTTCATTTCAGGGGTTTAGCACAATTGCCTCTCTTGGTCCTGTCGCTCTCCCTTAGCAATGCAAACATCCAGCACATAACCGAGTAAATCATCCCCATTCCTGCAGGTACCCACTAACACACCACGTCACAACATCTCAGATTCAAGCTATGAAAAGAAACAAGCTAACACCAAACTTGACACAGAGGAAAACAGATATAATCTGCCCCATCAAGAGTCTATTTAAATGCAGATTTCGGTTATCTGCTGCTCTTAGGTATCCTTATACTTTTTCAAGATGAGCTCTCTGGGAAGAAAAAGCTTTGTCTTGGCTGCACTTAAGATCATATTACATTCTTGTTAAGAACCACAATCTAAGTGTGAGCTTAAGTCACAGATCTTAATTTTATTTTTGAGAATAGTACTGGAAAGAAAGTAATATAAGTGTTGCTATTAAATTCTACAGAAAATAGGGTGTACGAGCACTTGAGAAAAGGCAGTAAGTGCTGTGTCTTGCTTTCTAAGAAAAATGAGCGTCTGACTTATTTTAAATTAAGATCTTAATAAAGCCTACACCCCAAGTACTGCAACTAGGCTTCAGCATCTTGGGCTTTTACCTAGAAACATAGTTTAATGTTTCACTTCGACTGAGTACATTTCCCCCTGCACACACACAGATGTCCAAGGTCACTAAAACCAGAAGCACGCCCAGTTCTGTGAGAATCTGTCAAGATAGTAGCAGAGATCCTGACAGTATGATGACCCAGAAGGCATCATAAGCCACTAGAAATCACTTTAATCCAAATATCCTGACACCAAGGAACTGAAAACAGTCCAAAAACATTTGTATGATTTCCAGAGCACTTTCTCTACACAAGAATTTCGTCCTTCACTGCATTTTCTTCTTCTAAATATTTCCTAGCATTATTACTAACAAGGCCATTTTAATGATGGCCACAGAATGTTACTGCTGGGATGTACTAAATCTCATCATTGTTCTTATTAGGGAATTTATTATCAGTAAAATATTAACCATGAGACATAAGAACTGAATGCTGACAAAATTAACTTTTACTACGAACATTCATCTCTGTTACTGGGACCACATCTTCCAGTGTTAAAGCCATGTCCCCTTTACAGAAATATATGGGCACACTGCAACACTGAAGCTCTGACCAAGCCATCTTGAGCCCTTGTAGCTGCTTCAAAACCCCCAGATGTATCAATGAAGACCATTTTCACTTTTTGTTCCCCAAGATCTTTGCAGAAAAAAACAAAAAACCCCAGTATTTTCATATGTATTAGTTCTGTGCAGTAATGGTCTGTGAGAGAAGATATTGACTTAAGAGCACCTAAAATCTTTTAATGTATGTATTATCAGTTTTGTTTTGTAATTCCTTCTATTCATTTTAGCTTCATAGAAGATACCTCTATATTTGTAGTAAAAATATATGGAAATGTCTCTTGACTCTGCCATGGAATCATGACTAATATTTTATTGTTACCACCACTCACACAAAAGACATTCACTTCATTATTATTCATCCTTAAAGTGGTATCTTTGTGTGACAGTCAATTTTTATTTCTTTTCAACTTTATAACTATGAGTGCCATTACTTCACTACCAGCATTTAAAACATTTCCCTGTACTGCTTGAATTGCATGGCCTTGTGTCATTTTGGTAAGGCAGATCTGGCTTCAACTTCTGTTGAGATAGCAGCAATTTTTAAACAAACTTTGGAGAATCATGGAAAAGGAGGTGGCTGATTTGTTTTAATGAAGAGAAGAACAGCAGTTAGGAAAGGCATTCCCACTGCCAAGAACACTTTGTCTCAGGCTATTTTTAGAATGCTTTCACCTTTCCCCCATGGCAGGGGGTTGTAACTAGATGACTTCTAAAGTCCCTTCCAACCCAAAGAATTCTATGATTCTGTGAAATGTTTGGCCCTAAATACCTGTCCACAGGCTTTTGGAAGTTTAACTTCTAGAAATAACACACATAGAAACACTGATAATGTTCTCCTAAAGACTGTACTGTGGGATAAATGGCAAATGATTGCACCTGCTTTTGGAGTGACTCTTTCCTTCTTTAATTCAGGTCTACATCACCTGAAAAAGGAGCTAATACAGGACCAGGATGGTGCAGCAAGCTGATAATTCATCACCCCTGTTCTCTCGACAAACCCACAACTGATGCTGATCTGGCAGTGATTCCCCTCAGCGTTCACAGAGCTGGAAAGCTCTTGTGCCTTCCCTGTACCTCTGTCCTTGAAGGCCCTATGGCTGCCCACACAGTTCTGGGAGCCCTCAGGCTGCTAACAGAGTCTCCCAGACCTGGAGACACGGATAGACTGTCTAGTCCCCAGGGCTCTGTCCTTAAACACAGTGCATTCTCTTGTTTCAGACCAGGCACCCCCACAGCTAAGTTCTCATGACAGGAGAATTACTGTGCAGTACCCTGTCTTCCACATTGGGGACAGGGCACCTTCTCAGGACTGAGGCAGAAACTTCACTTGACTTTTCCATCCCTACCTTCAGGCTCCAAGTTTCCAATTCTAACACCATTAAATTCAGCCTGAGTTAGACTATTTCACACAATAGTTGCCTAAGGGATGTTAGGCATTATACACACAGAGATATCTATGTCTATCTATAAATATCACTACTGTGACAATCTTAGAAAGGGCTCACATCCAAAACTCCACCTCCAATTGAGTTTCACATTATTAGGTTCTTGTTTCTTCTTCTCCCACTGCTCTTAGTCCCTGCTTCTGTTATATTTTCTTAAAGCCTCCCATTGCTCAGTAACAGCCAGCTGCAAATAATCACCTCTAAACAAAAAGCCCAAAAAGTCAGATCTGCCTTTCCAAAATGACACTGGGTAATGCAATTGAAGCAGTACAGGGAAACATTTTAAATGTGGGTGGCTAAGTAATATCTCACACAGTTACGAAGTTGAAAAGAAATTAGAGATACTTACGTACAAAAAGCCCCATATCTCTGAAGTCATGTTTTCTCCACCTGACCCCAGTACAAGACAACTGCTTCACTACCAGAGAGCAACAAAACCCAAGAAAATCAACCTTCATGACACAAAAGTAGCCCTACAAGTAGTGAGGTAATACAGTGACTTCAGAGACTTACTATTTCTTTCAATTTTTGCTATGCTGCCTGCTTAAATGTTTCTGTTGTGATGTGTACCAAGGGAACATTTAATAGACCTGCACCTGGATGGATGTAAGTTTCCATTTACCTTCAAGGTTATTTTCATAAAAGCATTACATTTTCCCCTTTTATCATGAAGCTACAGAGTACTTCAAGTCCTTCATCTGCAACTTATGAGCTACAACACAATTGCCAATACAGGAAACGACAGGCCATCTTCAGTTAGGAGGATCATCCTCCCCTCCCCTTCTTACACCGGGAGAATATTACAAATGAATCATTACGGAGAGTGCTCAGCAAAGCCAAGTACTGCACTATATACAATTTGGGAGCTTATTTTCCTCTCAGAATAATAAATTAGTGACAACTCACAGTTCTTCAGTTTAATCTGAGCAATTGTATTTCTATTAGAGAGAAATGCCAATTTCCTTGGGTCTTGCTTCTTAACGTCTCCTAATTATCTCCCACGCCATGCTTCCTAAATCTCCACACGGGAAAGGTGCACTCATATGGTATCCAAGTAGCGTGTTAGCAGTCCAGGATGCACAGGAATGCTGCGATACAGAGCTCCAAAAGGGCAGTACTTTCCATCTACCCCGCTCCCCACGAGAGTCTGCCAAAACATGGTTTCAAACAGAAGTACAAGTTTAAGTGTTCTAAGAACCCAAAGGGTGGCTCACGGGAGCACAACTACTCCGGTATCTCTTTTCTCTCACCCCAACAGCCCTGGAAATGGCAGTGGTTTGTGGCTGAGAGGTCGGATACAGGCACTGCTGATAGGGATAACTCCAGGGAACAAAGAAGAGCTACCATAGAAGAGAAGGGCGGGACCACAAGTTCTTAGCACAAAGACAGAAAACTAACCTGCATTTTCACAGTAAAAAAGCAAACCAAAGGCTCCCAGACCTTCCTGAAAGCACACAGACTCCCTTATTATTGACTCTAGCAAGCCAACCCAGGAGCATTTAGATCCTCCAATTATGTTAGGAGACAGTGTTCTCTTCACAAGAAATAAAAATAGGCCCTAACCACTCAGCCCCCTCCCAGTGATACTTTACACTTGGTAAATACCTCTAATCTTTTGCTTAAACATTATTTAAAAAAAAAACCCAAGAGCACCACAACAAAATAACCAAAAGAAAACTTCCAAAAATTACTCACCCTTTCTCAGTTACTTGCCAACACTCAACACAGTTCGCAGGAAAGGGCTCTCCTGGCTTTTTATCTCCTCCCCTAATAATCACCCGATAACTGCTTCACCTGAGTAGCAGCTGTTCCGCATCCACCCTCACCTTTCACCCAAGAGAACCAGCCCGAATTGTATCAGCAGGTTCATAAAGAACTTATATAAACGGGAGAATTGATTGCACCTCTGCATTAGTGCTGCACTCTCCTCCATGTCACTGTAATATTTGTGCATGTAGCCAGCTATGCAGTGTGGCAGAAGACATCTTTCTTTAAAATACACTAATAAACCCAATATATTGCCTTAGGCCCTAATTGCAAATCCCCTCAGGAACAGAGGAAGGAAATCAGCTGTGTCAACTGTCACATTTGGAGGCAGCTGTAATGAATCTCCACTGATTAGGAGGAACCTTGAAGTGCAGCAAGTTTTTCCCCCTTTACTTGATCACTTCATCTATTGAGTCAGTCATCTTGGAAACAATGTGTTTATTGCTACTTGTAACCCTGTATTTAAGATTAATCCTGCTTTTCAGCATTGTTAATTCTTGTTAGTTTATCTGTATCTACATTATGGGCTGGTAATGGCCTTAAATACCTTGCCTCACATTTCTCTTTCCCCATATTTGACAGGTCCTGATTCTTAAGCCTCCTGAGAAATGCGTTTGGGGGCACCTCTTTCAGCAAGACTTTCCTAGAATGCAGAGTCTTCGCAGAGCTCAGTGAGAAGGAGGCAGGTGTCGTGCTGACCTCAGAGCTCTGCAGCTTTCAGATGCAACCAGTTCTCCATCTCTTGCACGAGCAGCTCCATCGAAGGAATTTTCTGGTGAATCTGGTTTTAAAGTGCAGTGATGGCTGAGAACTCCAGTTCTAGTTTCAATCTAGATTTTATTCTGCTCAGCACTGGGCTCGCTCCAGGAGCCTGTGGTTTGTTGCATTCTTGTTCTAAGCAATCTTTGTGTTAAACTGAATGTGCGTTCAAAAAAAACCCTATTTTCGTCTTCAGCATTTTATTCCAGATTTGCTGTCCTGCACACCCACTGGGGTAAACAGCAATTACACTGTATGATTTTGAATGGAACCTCACCAGTCCAGCATCATCACTAATGAGGGTCATGATATAGCCCTTCTGGCAATTGGTAGCTCAGCTGAAAGTTATTGCTGTCACTCATGATAATTATCCATAAAAACTTGAAAAGGAAAGAATTACTGCTGTACCAAACCGCTCGGTGGCTCCCTGATTTTAAATTCCACTGCAGTTACATTATTTTTGACATATGCCAAGTGACACATCAGAACAGAAAAAGCACATTTAAACCTGAAAAGTACATTTTCATTCTTTATATCTGATTTCTGTATCTCTGAAGAAAATTAAAGCTTTACCCTTGATTTCTAGCTGTACAATTTAACAGTTACATTAAAGCAACCAGTGGAATATAGATTCCTTTTTGCTTTCTCAACTGCAGCTACACATAGCCTTGAGTCAGAAGATACATTCCGTCAGAAGGACAAAGCTATTCAGTTTGAGATACTAAGCCACTAATCAGCATCTGTAATTTAGCATCTGCATTGTGTAGCAAACAAGAACCTAAGAAAAGGAATGGGTCTCAATAATAGTGAAAGGAACAATTGGAAAACTGCTCAGACATTAAAAACCATCTTGGTGGGAAAAAGGTACCAAAGCTGATAAAAGTTTTCCCCACAGCAATAAAATCCAGTAACAGACAACAATCCTTTTAAATCAGGTACGTCCCAAATGACCCCAAAGAAACAAAAGGTACATTTACTGATTTCTGTGCAAATAAATTCATTTGTTGGTACCTTAACCAAATTGAATTCTAGAAATTACTCAAAATAAAAAGATATAAGCAGGCAATTTTCAAGGAAAAGTCACTAAAATAGCACAAAATATGACAGCTTCTCTCCAGTACATAAGGAATTTATCCTAACAGTATTTCTGTAGAATTTTTCAAACCGTTCCAAAATAAGCATATCTATATCTTAGGTTTTGATTTATTTATAGTTAAAAACAACTATTTCTTTGTAAGAAGCCTGTATCTATTCTGTCTGTACTAAAACATAAAGAGGAGGAAGGCTAATCCTTCAGGACTGAGACTGTTAAGGAACTTAGATCCCTGTAGCCAACCCAAATTTTTTATGATTTAGATACAAAAGTTTCCTTGGAAAAATCTCAGCCTGGTCTTTGAGGCTTTGTGCTACTCCCAGTCTCAGTGCTGGCTTCACACAGTCAAGGAAAATGCACAGAGCTGAACTGTTCATATAAATTTTCTGTATATTGACACACAAAGGCTCAGCACAGCCCGTTAAAGCTAAACATGACAGACGGTGCCCATGTGCTGCTCTCTGAGCTTCCTGGGGTTATCCACGGCTCTGTCACTCCACTCCGGAGTCATTTGAAGGTGAGTGCACTGAAGGAAACAGGGAAATCAGGCAGGGAAAGCAGATCCAGAATGAACTCAGGTGTAGCATACGGAGCTGAATGAGTTCTGTAAGGACCTCTGGAGTTTTTCTTTTCCCTGCTCTTCAGAGATCTGTCTGGTGCCTGAGGAAACCATGAAAGTAGCAGCATCAATGAGGGGAAAGGAGAGAAACCACCACGGCAGTTCCGCTGGACTCCAGAATCCCTTCAGGAGCCTGAGGAACAGGAGTGTGGAATGAGCTGAGAGCTGGTTATGAGTTGTTCCACTGCAGCCACACGAATATCTCCTTAGCATAATACAACTACTGTACACTCTCCAGCCTGCATACCCATATGCCCCCCTTCACACTGCTCACACTGCAGATTTCTCTAGAATAACAGCCAAAACATTCAGGATCAAATTCAACTGTTGACAACAAAACAGATCGTAAGAACACCAAGTCCACTGACCGTAGCTGAACCTGGTGAAAGGTGTTTGCTAAGCACCCTCTTGATTTTCATTTCTGCTTTTCTGGATCTGCGCATAAACAATGAATTCCTGGCTCTTGAAATATTTGCTACTTAATCAACAAACACACATCTGGAGCTTCATTTTAAAATCCATAATTTTTTTTTGTGCTGAGATCCTCTGTGGTTTTTATCTTACTTTTCTTTAATATCACTCTTTCTATTTTTCTTACTACATATAGAAACCAGAAACCAAGTACATTGCTTTTCACCTGGAAGAAGGTGGGCTATTAAATATTCCGGTACTCTGAAGGAGACAGTATCTGCATGAAAACTGTGCCCCAGAATGCTGCCTCTACACTGGCATCAATGAGTAATCAAATCCTGGCAACTCTTGAAACTTACTGTCCTCTGACTCTCAGCCTGAATAATTTATTTTCTCTTTGAGCTGCTGCCTGGAATGAAGCATGCATAACATGCATGCTGGGATGCCACACTGAACACACGAAAGCTGTGGCTTGATGATTCAGTCTTCAAAACATTAAATCTCAGGATAAATTTTCCCTTGCTAGATATACTTATACTTACAGAACAGCAAGGTAACCCTACGGAGATGAGATCCAGATAAACAGTACATCAGCACAGAGTAAACGAGGGAAGAAAAATGTTGCTTTAATGAAGAAATGGAAGGGAGGGAATATACCTTGTTCTGATTTTAAAAATCCGTGGATAATTGTTTACCTGTCTTGTAAGCCCCATACTTTGAGGGGGATTGGTGTAATCGACTCATCTCTGCTGCTGCTTAAAATAGAGACAGTGCGATGATTACGTCTTTTAAGTTTCTCTTCAAATGAAACAAACAAACAAATAACACTTTCAAAGCCGGGAGCAGTAGGACCTGCCCAGCAGTTCTGGAGGATGACTGCTGAGCTCTGAGAGCAGCAGGAAGAGCGGTGCCCTTAGATGTCTCTGCCTGCCACACGCACCGCTGAGGTTCCCAGTCCTTCGCCTGAGACACTTCTGTCCTTACCTGGAAAGAATGGTGAAACCAGGGTGACACACTGCTGAGCTCTGTCAGTCCCCAGCGCTGTGTTTCTAAGGTCCCTCAGCCCCAGCCAAGATGTCAAGCAATTTTACATCTCGTCAAAGCCCCTACCTGCCCCCAGGCTGTATTTTAGCAATCCATCTCCCTTACCCTATGTCTTGGTAGTCCAGGGGGAGCACCAGCTCTCTGCCAGACATGGATTTCAACGGGTAGTTTTCCTGTGAGGGAGGAGGAGAGGAAGAGACACAGGGGCCCTGTGTCAGCTGTGTGCCCGCGGGGCTCCGGCAGAGCTGGGACAGGAGCCCTCTCCTGAGCATTCGCTGCAAGGCTTTGCCTCTGGTGCAGGGCACTGGGAACCCCCACGGAGGACAGCGCACAGGAATACAAGGCTGCAGGCAACTGAAAAGGGATAAGCCTTTTATTTCTTCGATCTGATTCTCAGAATGAGGAAATCTGATTAAACCTCCCATTTCGGGGCATGGATAACACCTGACGAAACAGCTCCAGAGCAGAGTAAGTTGTCCCTGTAAGATCCGTGTCTCTAATCATGCTAAGAAGATGACAAATGACAGGGAGCCTTCCCAAGAGGTTTGAACTCTTTACTAGGAGTTAAGTATGTTGAGATGTGAGGAAAGCAATCTATTAGAAAAACATTAGATTCAGAAGACTGATTTTAATGGGATATGTTTACTGTATGAACCAAAGGCAATCCATCAAGCTCTCCTATGCTGCAAAAAGCAGAAAGCAGAGCAGACTTATAGGCTGTGGCCAATCCTGCCAGCTGAACCACATTCACTGCTCTGAACAGGGATGCTGAGGAGTGAAAAACTGCCAACCGACCAAAACCACGTGCACAGGCCTGGGGACTTAGACAGTCACTGGTGCAGAGGATTTGACACTGCTAATACTTTTGTCTTGGGAGCGTGCAGCCTCTGAGATGAAATGAGCATTTGATGAGTTCTCCCACAGGTGTAAAACAATACTTCCCCTTGCCATTTGGCAAGGTGTTGACAGATGATTAAATGACCAATGGCCATGGACTCTCCATGGAATTAGGTGTCAGTAGCACTTTTCACTTGCTTTTTGTAACAAACTTGCTCCTGCATTAGCCAGAAAAATGTAGGAGTGAAACATGAGAGGTCTGCAACCCCCCAAAGAACCCCACTTTGCTTAAGTCACTTCATCAAAACTGACCTACGTGCCCTCAGCCCCTTGGGTGGGATCATCTCGGTGACCATTCTCCCTGCCAATTTGTGAACTTATGCTTCTGAGTTCATCTACTAAAAGAGTTTCTCACACATGTGAAGGCTGTATTACATAGGGCAGTCTTGATATTCCCAAGAACTAAAACGCTGGATTAAAGGATGATGAAGAGAAAATTTCCACGTGCAAAGACTTATCATGGAAGCCACTGATTTTTTAAAGAAATGACGTTGTGGAAAAAGAAATCCTCCAGAAAATAAAAAAAAGGGGGAAAAAGGATATAAGAGTAAGGGGAAACTACATTGAGAGTCCCATGATTAATTGCTATCAATATTTGCATTATTTCTGTAACCACATCTAGCCGTGGACAAGGACCTCTTGTGCTAGCTACTAATAGATTAATTCTGAGGCATATCTGTGCAGTGTTTGACAGCCTTTGCCCTTCAAACATCGGGCACTTTGTAGCCTTGCCAACAGACCATACCTCTCCTTGTTCACTGTCGCTGCCAGTGACAACTCTTTGGTCTCCAGGATGTCAGAGGAAGTGCTGTGGGCCCCACTGCTAAACCAAGCACTGCAGTGTGGCTTTTAAAAGGCAGTGGGAGCAATGAGGCTTTGTAAGGAATCCCTGTTATATTTCTGATGGAATAGCATTCTCTTCTTCCTGAAGAGAAGCCCACCTCATACTCTTCGGCTCTTTCAGGTGTTGCTGTGCATGACTTTGCTGCCTCTCTTGCACTTGCTGCAAATAAGAATTCCCCTGAAGTCAGTGGAGTTACATGGCTGTAAAACTTGCAAGAGGAGAGACTGTATAGCATAAAACAAGAAGGCAGATAGTGCCTCGCACTTTTGACTAAATCTAAGATTAAATCTATTTTCAGCCTCTGTCAAAGACAAAGAAAGGCTGTTTGCTTTATCGTGCCATTTAATGAGAAGGTGTTTCTTATGTCTGCAGTCAGGCACGCCTGGTAACCGGCAGCACCACGTCTGTGTTGTGTGTATAGGAACTGCATATTCATACACAGCAGGAAGAATTCACCTCCACGTGGCTGTACAGAGGAGCTGTGCTGAGAAAAATACTCAGAAACCAAGGTGCTGTTCTGGGTCAGGGGCTGAGATCCCTCCTGAGCCTGTGGAGTTGCATTAATCTCTCTTTCGCTGCTCTTGTACATGGGAAGGTGTGTGAAGGGGGCTGATGGGCATGTGACAATATTCTACAGCACATTGATACAATCTGTACCCGTCAGCCCTGGAGAGAGGCAGTAATTTAATTACTACACTATTGTGTGCTATTAATTAGAAATGCAAGGAATAACCTAGTGTCATATTTCATCTCCTCCCCTTTGTGCATGTGCTAATTTTCACCCTGCAATACAACATTCTGCCACTTGAAAAAGTTGCCTTGGAGGTGTCTCAAAAAAGGGTTCCGTGAGGGAACAGAGTAAAATGTAGGTGGCTGTTTAAAACCTGAGACCCAAACATCCCCTTAATGGCACCAAATAGCATCAGGAAACCAGAAACAAAAATTAAATCCAAAATGAATTCTCTGTGTTGTTTCACAGCATCATCCAAAGGTAGTGAAGTCCCTGATTCAAAACATGTCTCAGGCCATGCCCTCTCTGAGAAGCTGTCATGAGAAAGAACAAAGAAGCAGCACATATTTCTTGAGTGAAAACTCCCTCAACACATTTCTTGAAGCATCAGTAAAAATTTTAAAAGTTCTGGAAAGATTTTCCTGGTATCACCCTTAATCTATATAACCCTGATGCCTTATAACATCCTATTGATGTCTGAATAAGAGCAGCTTAGTCACATATCAATTCTTCCTTACGCTGTGTGTATAATTTTAGCTGTGGGTAAAGAGCAGCTAAAGGCTTTGAGCTTCATATCCAGGAGACCCCAAAATTTTAGCAGAGTTCTCTGATAAGAAAACAGCTCTAGGGTGTTTCCTCTTGAGCATTTTCTGACTGTTTGCTGAATGTAGACTCTGAGACATCAGTGCTGCCAAGGCTCTGGAAAGTAATAGGAGCTGGGTTTGACTTACTACAAGGCAGTGCCACCCACCACTGAGACAGCAGCACTGCAGACTTCAAAGAGCTCAGCAGACGTGCACAGCAGTATTAAACCAATTATCAGGATCGTTGTTGACTTTCTCTTCCCACACAGTTTGTCTTTCTAATTACAACTACAAATACACAGCCTAGGTGACCCGCTTCCCATCTATATCCACAAATACTGAACCATTCCCTGTGCAATTCCAGATGCAATCAGGTGGTGGTTAACACAGGTCCTCTTTGGAGAATAGCCATCTACTCTAAACTCATATTAATTAAATCCAAAGGTGCTTCTGGGAGGCATTTCATTTTCCTTAGTCAACAACCTCATCTGATGTCTGGGAGCATCACTCTTGCCAGGGGGGCTTGCTGTGCTTAACACAACCCTGGGCTGTGCCTAAGGGCAGAGGACAAAGCTGTGGTGCTCTGCACGCTGCGTGTTTGTTTGCACTCACAGAAATGTGCCACCCTTGCTTACTTCCTGCACCTGTCACGACCTGCTCAAAGCCCGGGATGAGAGGGAGTCTGGAATTTGTACCCTTTCCAGCCAAAGGGATGATGAGACCTTCACTGGCCATTAGCTCCCTTCTGCCACTTCCACAGCTGTGGGTGACACTTTCTAGACACTGTCTGACTCCTCCTGGGAAAAATGTGCTTGTGTAAAACAGTCTGCTCAGTCTCAATAGTGAATTGGAAGGGGAAAGGGTGTTTGCATCTATATTGTGCTTGTTTGTTTGTTTGCCATTCTTAACTGCACACATTTGCATAAAAGAAGGAATGTTGTATCATCTTCTCCCAGAGCTTATTCCCCGTCTGAATCCTGTTGATGACAGCTTAATCATTTCCACAGCAACCAAGATCATGACATCAAGTAGGGTGTAAGCAGCAGGAACAGATGATCTCTCAGGAAACAGAGGTCCTCTTCCATGTACATAAATACTCTGAAAAACAAGAGAGAAAAAGAAATACGGAAAAGATCTGCTACAAAAATGTGATTATTCTAAGAGGCTAGAGATTGTCCATTTTTTCTTTCATTGTTTTTTTGCTGCTTCTTAACAGTATAAAATTGCATTATGTTCTATGGTTTCAAACAGTACTAAAGGATAGACCTAGCATGAGGGATATTCAGCTTCCTTGCTCAGAGCTGGAAAGGCAGATTTACGCGCAGTTCCTCTGGCAGGCACAGCCCATGCTCTAGGTGTTTGCAAAAGAATCCTTCTTGGTCTGTTTGGCAACTTTTGCTAATTTTGTTCTAAATCAGGAAAATAGTTAGACTCATGACCTTAAGCCCTTAATTTCTTTAATTTCAGGCGTTTTTACTTTGACAATATCCCTTTTTTTGATAAAACAAAAAACTAAACCCGTGTTCTTACTAGGGAGGCCCTTTGTATGTAACCTTTCTGAATAAGGGCCTCAAAATCTGACCTTTTAGTTCCTGCAGCAAATAACATGCCCCAAAACAGTGTGTAGCAAGCAGACCTGAGCTTCTTGTCTCTAGAGCACGTAGTGAGGAGCAAAGCATTGGTACTGGGTTCCCATGTTAAGCACAAATGACTCAGTTCTTGCGTTCTAGGAACTGCAGATCCCTCTCCAGCACTCTCTGCCTGCAGTGCAGTGCCGTGCAGGGGTGCAGGCTGCTTCCCCACTGCTTGGTGTATGTTTTGCAGCTCCTTAATTGAGCTGAACAGGTAGGTGGGAACGGCCGTATTTTTTTGAATGCTTTGTGATGAATCACAAATGATTGCTTAGTTCAGGGATGGCCAATTACATGCCACTCAGAATTACTTAATCTTGCCTACCATGCCAAGCTCTGCTGTGGCTCAGGGTCGTGTGAAGACTGGTGTGACACCCTCGGGTCAGGGACAGGCAAATGGTCATGCCAGACTGAGCAGATGACATCAGCCCTGCAGGTGGTAAAATTGCTGAGGAAACTAATCTCTGACACAGGAATAAACTAAGTAAAACTGCCAGAAGAATAGATTATTGATCACCCTGCCTTCTGCTTGAAAATTAATGCTGCCGGGAGACAGAGAGCAATCCCGCTCCCTTTCCAAGTGAATAAATCTGGCGAAGGCAGGAACTGCTAAACTGAAGATCTGTGGCCCCCAAGTGAGAGCTGGCGGTAATGCGGGCAGGGAGCGGCGATGCTGAGCTCACACGGAGCGGGGACACCTCACAGTGAGGGGCGACACGCTCACCCCGAGGGGCGACACGCTCACCTCGAGGGGCGACACGCTCACCTCGAGGGGCGACACGCTCACCTCGAGGGGCGACACGCTCACCTCGAGGGGCGACACGCTCACCTCGAGGGGCGACACGCTCACCTCGAGGGGCGACACGCTCACCTCGAGGGGCGACACGCTCACCTCGAGGGGCGACACGCTCACCTCGAGGGGCGACACGCTCACCTCGAGGGGCGACACGCTCACCTCGAGGGGCGACACGCTCACCTCGAGGGGCGACACGCTCACCTCGAGGGGCGACACGCTCACCTCGAGGGGCGACACGCTCACCTCGAGGGGCGACACGCTCACCTCGAGGGGCGACACGCTCACCTCGAGGGGCGACACGCTCACCTCGAGGGGCGACACGCTCACCTCGAGGGGCGACACGCTCACCTCGAGGGGCGACACGCTCACCTCGAGGGGCGACACGCTCACCTCGAGGGGCGACACGCTCACCTCGAGGGGCGACACGCTCACCTCGAGGGGCGACACGCTCACCTCGAGGGGCGACACGCTCACCTCGAGGGGCGACACGCTCACCTCGAGGGGCGACACGCTCACCTCGAGGGGCGACACGCTCACCTCGAGGGGCGACACGCTCACCTCGAGGGGCGACACGCTCACCTCGAGGGGCGACACGCTCACCCCGAGTGGTCACACGCTCACACCGAGTGGACACACATTCACACCGAGTGGTCACACACTTACCCTGAGTGGTCACACGCTCACACCGAGTGGTCACACGCTCACACCGAGTGGTCACACACTTACCCTGAGTGGTCACACGCTCACACCGAGTGGTCACACGCTCACACCGAGTGGTCACACACTTACCCTGAGTGGTCACACGCTCACACCGAGTGGTCACACATTCACACCGAGTGGACACAGGCGGTACCAGTGAGGCAGCGCACGGAGCTGTCGCCAGGGACCAGCGAGGAGGAGGGAACTAACACCAAAGTAGCTTTGAAACACGCAGGTTCCCAGAACACCCACAAAGCCCTATCACAGTTAAAGTCTCTCACTAACTTGCAACCAAAGGCGAGGTGACAGCCCACAAGATTTCCAGCGGGGCTTTTGCGTTTGATCCAGCCTCCTTTATCATTGCATACAGCTCATGGATGGGCACAAATGAAATCCATCTCATTCTTTCCAGTCTGGATGGTTACGGACTTAGATCTTACGGTAAATTTTGGCATGAAAAGGCAGTGGTAAGATTAGTACAGAAATACTTGCACCTGTCTAGGTCCAATACGACAGTGACATCTCCAGTCTCTGGCTGGTAGTCGGGAGGGAGCTGAAGACTACACAGCAAACTTGAGGCAAAGGTGAAAAACATGAATGTCTTACTGATTGGAATAAGCCACACTGCTAATCCTGGAGGTTGACTCTAGAGTTTAGAAACAAACTCTTCAAATTCTTGGAGAGGACCAGTGATATTTTTTCATGAGCTTCACCATGACCCCTCACATTTTCAAATCTTATGCTGGTGGAATCGGGTATTAATCTGAGAGGTGTGAGCCCCCTGACAAACTGCAGGTGGTTGGTTCCTGTGGAAAACAAACAAAATGGAGTTATATATCATTTGAAACAGAGATCAGAAAGCAAAGGATCACAACTTTTCCCTAATCATTACTTTACACAAACTCTACAATGATTTTGGGATTCTGGCTCATGAATTTTGAAATGCTTTAAGCTGCACATATTCTCTGGTGACTTCTTGAGTGCTCAAAAGAATGTAAATCTGCCAGTTTTTATTGCTGGCTACCCACAGATTCAGGTCATTTATCAAAGAGCACTACACACACTCACCCAGGAGTCTGCCCTATCATCTCTCAGCAGGATGGACTAGGGGAGCCTCACATAACTCTTTACTCATATATTTACTCTGTAGCAAGTAGCTAAACCTCCATTGTATTGATTGATGCGTAATTTTTAACAAGAACATTTCGGATGCCTGAAACATGAACAGTACTATACACAAAGCCAGATACAAATCTTTGATTTGAATATACAAAACCAAATCCTTCTTAGATTTTTTTTTTCTTTTTTACAACTCAGGTTTTATCATGGTTTAGACTGATTTTTCCCTTTTGCCCCAAGAGACAAATGTTTCTTCCAGTTAGGAGGTATCTGTTTGAATGGCCTGTACATACTAGCATAAACCCAGTAAGGAAGGTTTTAATAATAACAAAATATCCAAATTACCCTGCCACTGAGCCTTCAAAGGACTTTTCCGTGTTTGTACACACACTTCAGGCAAACACTGTGAACATTTTATGCAAAACCAATTACTTGGTAACCAAAAGAAAGGTGTGATGTGCAGCACAATTTCCCAATTATTGTTACTCTTCTCAGAGAATCACAGAACTGTTTAGATTAGAAAAGACCCTTCACATCATCAAGTCCAACCACTAACCTGGCACTGCCAAGTCCACCCGAAATCCTGTCCCTAAGTGCCACATCTAAAGGTCTCTTAAATACCTCCAGGGATGGTGACTCAACTGCTGCCCTGAGCACTCTGTTCCAGTGCCTGACGACCCTTTCAGAGGAGAATTTTTTCCTAATATCCATTATCATGATATTTCCTCCCAGCATACATTCCATGTTGCCTCTAAATTTCCGAGAATCAACATAATTAGCCACACTGAACAAAGACCCTCTGACCTGTGTAAACAGACACAGCTATAAAGCTTTCTAGTTCCTTAATCAATGTTGCATCTGTGCCAGGCAGAAGATTTAGTTTACTAAGATACATTGCTCTGCTGAGAAACACATTATCTAGGCTTCAGTGGTGTAGTCAGTGGTTTGCTGCAGCTCTTTGCTGAGTGGCATGGCATTCCTTTGCCAAAAGACCTTCATTTTCTATATCCACACACTTAAACAGAAGAAATAATGCCTTATTCTGCACCGCTCCATGGGAAGAACTGTAATACTCACAGCAAGCCTTGGGTGTGAAAAAGCTGTGGGCCAACTTATCAAATATATCTCATTATTAGGAAATTACCCAATGTTTAGGCATTTTAGACAATCCTTTTTACCGCTTTCCCAGCCATTGAAATCTCCTCCTGAAAGAACTGGCATTGTATCTGTGGGCAAACCCTTAAGTGCAAAATGCACAACCTGTAAATCCCCAGATGTGTACTGCTGCCAGTGGCACAACTTTCCCCTGCTGTTCCCAGGAACAACTGACCTCTGGGAAAGGAGCAAAGAGAGTCCAGTGTGTCTCATTTCAAGAGCAGGAGGGATGCAGATTTTCAGTGAGGCATATTTTGGCAGCTAAGTTAGATGGACACTGCCTAGTGATGAAACTAAAGCACTGAAAGTAGGAAAATGGGCTTAGTCTCATCCCTGCTGGAGAAAAAAAAGAGAAGGAAAACAGTGGAAATTCTCACTGCTTCTATTTCCAGAATGAACCACAGAAATGTTTCTTGATCTCAGTGAAGGTACCTAGACTGCGTCAGTAGTGGGCTTTGTGGAAAGCAGTAGAGCCAAAGAGGATGTATAAACACTACAGAAGAGCAGAACACTCCAAAGAAATATTTTTCACCTTTAGTTTATCAGTGTGCCACTGGACACCCAGTGCCAATGGGAGCGTCAAGGACACCCCTCTCCTTCTTCATTTCCATTGCACTGGAGAAGTAATTCAGGTGTCAAAGTATTACTTGCAAGAACTGCTAAAGAACAGGGAAAAAAGAACCGGACTTCCCCAAGAAACAATGTCTTTACATAAGTTAACTTAAATTCATGTAATAAATCTATTTCATCAGCCTTTATTGAGCACCCTGGTCTGGAGCTGCAGATCTATAAATAGCTTTATAGTGCTGTCAGTTTGTTACAGCTCATGTGGCAAAACTCTTTCAAAAACGGTAGTTAATTCTTCCTCCCTGGAAGATTTCTTTTTCAAGTGAAAAAGGCAGACCATCCATGTGGCTGCAAATGAGGAGCTGAAATGTGTTTTCCTTATTAAATGGCACCAGCTGAAAGATTTTCTGCCTTCTACTGTCTCCAGAGCCTCCCTGAGGTCACCCATCTCGGAGAGCACCTGCACACAAAGACAATCTCAAAAAGATATTCCTCGTCTGCCAACCCCGTGTTCTGCATGGCAGAGAGGGATGTTCTGGAGCTCCTGGGCACTGGCTCCTGGCCCTGCCAGGGTGAGGCAGGGGTGAGGCCTGGTGCAGGCTGGGGTGTGAGGGAGGGAGCATGAATAGGAGAGCCACTGGCTGGGTCAGCCTTGCTGGGTGCTCTCCCAGAGCCCTCTGGCCACGCAGCTTCTGAAAATGGGCCAGGGCAGGCTAGCTGCAAAAGCAGGCTGTTTGTCCTGGGAACCAAAATCCCTGTCATGTTATGCCATCCCTACAGTGCCTCAGATAGTGTGTTAGACACAGAGCAATTCCCAAATGATGTTGTTTCTTAAAGTCTGTCTCACGGAGAGTTGGTGCTCTCAAAATGCTCGCACCACATCTTCCAGTGGCTCAGCCTGATGCACTACGTGTTTCCAAAAACAGAAATGCTGGATCAAAGTGCCAGAGGGAAGAAAAACCATAGCATTCCCCCTCTATTAATCTCCCAGAGATGAGGAACCATCAAACAGTGTCAACACCTCGGGAAGATGTCAGCTGAGTTTCAAACCCTGTCCTGCAATGATTTGAATGAGAATGAAATACTGACAGTAAGCAACAGATGCCTTTGTCTCTTCTCAGATTGTCTTTAGTGTGAATTTGAAACTCAAATAAGCTGAAACTTCAGTGAAACTTGAACATAAAATCATTACCTAAGACTTGTCCCTCCTTATGTCTTTTATAAGCACTGTCACAAAGGACTTGCATGACAACTAAAGCAGGAAAGAAAACAGTGGATGTAATCAGTCAGACTCTGCCTTTCCAAGTTGTGTTAACACTCATGCTTTCTGTGAAACAAGGAAAGACAGGATGCAATAACACATGCAAAAGTAAGCAACAGCCTCTCCTGTCACATACAAGTCCTTCTTTCTGTAAGCTTCATGGGACGCTAGCATGAAAAGTTTGGGGACACCAGAATTTTCTTAAAGATTTTTTTTTATACGTTTCTGACTTTTCTTGCTGGACTGAGCAAATCGAGCACTAACACTGCCAGGAATGCTTGCAGCCCAGTACATTTGAATCTCACCAGTTTCCTGATCCCTGTTTCAGTGCTGAGGAGGAAATCCTGCTGCAGAAAAAGCATCTGCAATCCCCATTGCTCCTGGTGAGTGGTGCCCACACATCCTCAGGGCTTCTTTATCCACTGTCTCTGAGATCAGGCAAACAGCACATCAGAATTTTGGGACTGCTGAGTCTGGAGCTTGGAGTGGTGACACCAGGACTGTTACGAGAAGATTTCTGACATAATGACAGATAAATATGAAGTGAAAAGCTAAAAATAGCTTGTGCGATAGCTAAAGTAGGACCATTCTAAATGCATGAGATTCCTGCCATCCCAAGAAATATCTGGTGTACTCTGCTATGCCTCTGCTTATATTCCCTTCACATAACACCAAGTGCAGCACTTGGATTGCTGACATTTGAGCAGGGATACCTCAGCCTATTCGCTACAGCAACTGTCCCTGGAATCAGTTCTCAGTTACTAAACAAACAAACAAACAAACAAAACCAAAAAAACCCAAAAAACTTAATTTTACAGGATGTTTTTGGAACTCTTATGGGGCAGTTGAATTATGGGAAATATTTCTGTAACTTTTTGCATAAATAGGTTTAATTGCCAGCAGTGGTGAGATCTCCACTGCTCTAGTGATGGTATTTATTGCTTGATCCTTGATATCTTTATCCACATACCCCATATCACGTTTGGTGGAAGCTGGATGCAGAGTACAGATTTTCAAAGATTTGCTGAACTCTCTGTCATAATTTACATAAGCAGAATGTTAGGGTTGACTGCCATCCCTGAATATTCCTTAGCTCTTTAGATGAGAATCATCTTCATCTGAGACTGCCACAACCCTCACCCCTGCATGTCCCTTCCACACACCCACAACTACAACCAGGACCATGGACACAGACAGGAGCAAGTTTTCCAGCTTTACTTCTGGAAGAAGGAGCTGGCAAAGGCAGTGTTAGCAGGAGATCAGGTTGACCACAGGTACCAACATCACCCAAGGAAGAACCAGTCTGCTGAGCCACCACTGCTCGAGCAAACAGCAGCCACTTGAATAGGAGCTAAATAGAATAACCAATTCTCCAGCATTCTTCATTACCTTGCCAGGTATGGGCTGATACTCGGAATGAGGAGAGCACATGCAGTGACACCTCTGCACAATAAAGACAGCTCCTTTGCTCTCCACTGACAGGGTTCCTTTGGTACCTTCAAAGCCTGCACTGACAACATTTACATGGGATCTAATTCCCCATCAAGGCTGTCTCAGATTCCCTGGCTGCTTTGGTTACCACTGACCAGAGGAAAGAAAAGGGCAGGATGAGAGAGTTTCCATCAGTAGCAGGCACGTAACAGGAATACAGATTCTTTCTCTCCCTTAGAACAAAAAGGATTTGCTGGGCTGGATTTTCATCTCCTTTCCCTTTTCATTGAGAGTGACAGTTTTTGGATTCTGTATGTCATGTCAATAGTTTGGACAGACTGATGTACACTGCTTGGGCTACATTTACAACAGGAACATCTCCTCATAGTAAGCATAGGTTAGAGACTCATTGGTTAAACTTCTAAACTATTTTCTTAGCAATAGTAATGCCTATTTTAGTTATTTTAGCTTGGAGGAGTTGCTTGGGGTTTTTTGGTGGGTTTTTTTAATTTGTTTGGGGGTTTTTTGGGTTTTTTAATAGGCATCTGACTGCAAGTCCCCAGGAAAAGTTCTCGATTAAGTATCCATACACTAGGTAATTCAGTCTCTGCACAAAAATGAAAAGACTTTGCCACACTCATTAGAGGCCAGCTCATGCTTCCACATCTGCTGGGATTATTAACAATACACCATACTCTGCCAGCTGACAGACAACTCAAATACTGCAGCTAGAATGTAAGGGTAGAAAAAAAATTACAGAATTAGTACAATAATCTTCCATGACCTACTGAATTTTATGCAACCTCAAATACCTGCAGGAAGGGGCACTTGGTCTGTACATATCTCAGAGCACTAGACAGCTAATATCAGCTCCAATAAACTGCAGTTGTCCCCACTAATTCCAGTAATTCCCATCCATTTTTTCATACTTTTTCATGACCCTGCATGCCCAACTCTCTTTACCCAAACACTGACTTGTTGTCAACACCAGCTTGAAGTTCTTCTCCGTATCTACGTGTTCTAAGTGCTCCTTGGAGAGCTATCAGATGAGGAAGCAGGACTCTGTGTGTTCCACCCAAGTGAAAATGGTATGTTTCCTCCTCCTGCCAGAACCAGGGCTAAAACTGAAAATGTTGGCGTTGTCCATCACCGCTCAGCATCTCTTCTGGACTCAAACATCTCTTGTCATTTCATTCACTTAAGAAAACTATTTCTTCAAATAAAATATCCTTCAGTTTTCAAAGTGAACTTCACGCTAGGCTAGGAGACCAGCAGGCTGGCTCCTTTCCCCTAATTTCCAGAAAACAGATAGAAATGACTGTGGCATCACATCACCTACTGCCCTTCATCCCTTGCTGGCCAAACACCTTCGTTGCATTTCCAAGACCACCACCACTACATTTCCAGGCTTATCACTCCAGCTGTTTTCTTCCTTTGTGAAACTGTGACTAAATGAATGCCATGAATCCTGCTCCTTAGATACTTATCTGCCAGGAAAGTGAAGAGAACTCACTTCCTGAGAACAGCACAAAACAATAATCACTGTTGGAAGCAAATTTAGGAGGGAAAGATGTCACGGACCATTGGCAGTCTCCTGAGCCATCCCTACAAAGATTGCTTTGTAGGAGGAACAATGGAAGAAACACAGATAAAAACAGTCAGGGACTACATTTATCAGATTAAGAGGAGGCAGATAAGGACCAGGGCTTTCTCCTTTTACAGGGTGAGAGTGTGCAGACTGGTGGAGTTTTGAAAATATCTGTTGGAAAGGACAGAACTATTGATCTGTATTAAAGGGGATGGCAGTGCTGGTGGGGAAGGGAAAGAGTGGCTAAAAATATAACCGTAATTCCATTTTTCAGTCAGAAAGGAAAAAGAGAAAATGTCTGTTCCTATTTTACTCAGCAAATCAAAGGCTTTGTGATTTGTAATCAGAACAATAGACCTAGCTCCTAATCTGTCCAATTCCTCCCTTGCTCTAAGTCTACGCCTGATCTGTCAGCAGCCAGGAGGAAAATGATTGATCTGTGACTCTGTTGGCATAATAAATGTCAGTGTATACAAAAGAGGATCTTTCTTAGCACTGGCTACCTCAAATCGTACCGGCTATATATATGAATAAAGACACAGGAGTTTTTGTTATTTCCTGTCTCCTGCTTGGAACCCCTGACTGTCTGCAAGGGGCTGTGAGGAAAATAAGAGGGGCTGTGAGTCTTGGTGAGAGGGAGGGAGGGAGACCAGCACAGACACAACCTTACCATTTGATATCCTTGGTGCTTTTCATGCCTCTTTTTCTTTCAAGAGCTACGCATTTCCCTCCTGTGCCTCTGCCACAAGTACACAACTAGTCTTAAAAAGGGAGGAATTTGATTTTCTTTGAGCAAGGAAATATTTTCAGTCCTAAAGAACTGCCTATATTCTTGTCTGAACCTTCAGCAACCTCCCTTCCTTTTCACTGCTTTCCTCCTCTTCTATCCTTTCCCTTTTCTGACCCTCCACCTGTTCTGTCTTGGTCTGGAGCCTTTGGAAAAAAAAAAAAAAAGACTGGACTCCCTTTAAAGGCCATTCTCAGTCGGAAGAACATGCATTTCATCAAGACTCTCCACAGTTCATATTTCCACAAAAACTTTTAAATGCACTAAAAGCAGAGCAAAAAATGACACATATTTCCTGTTGCTATTTAAAAGATGAAAGCAGAAAACAGCTCAAAATTAACCCCCTGGTTGCCCTCCAAGAGGAGTGTTTTTTAAAAAAATCCAGCGTATAACAGCAATAATAACAGAGAGACGCCATTGTTTCAAGCCTCTTATTTCCCTCATTCTTTTTTTATTCTTTTCCTTTGTGTTTTGGCAGCTGTGAATAATTCTGCACCCCGGAATTGTTCTGCAGGCTATTAATGTCTGTGACCTTTTGCATCAACAACAGCTCTACTTTCCAGTCACTTCTGGAAGTGCTATCTAATATGAATTTAACATGACTGAGGCAGCCTCCTACACACACACACACATTCACACACTCTGACCCCTTTCTGAGGCATGCAGAAGTGTGCTGCACTCCATCCATACTGAAAAAATAAATAAATCACTTCATCAGAGAGGTATCTGCCTTGTAAATAGCTGTGTTTCATGGCAACAGGGAACAACCACTTCTATTACAACCTTCCCAAGTTCTCCTGGGGAAATGAAAGAACTGACATTAGAGTGGGATGATTTCACTGTATAAGAAAACAAGATCTCATTAAGTCTGAGCCATTATGGGGTACTCCTTTGAGTTAGTTCTGCTGCTGCTTTTCCTTTTTAAGAGTGTGTAAAGATCCCATATGTGATCAAACAGATATCAAGAGCATTCTCCAAAACTATGATCAAATGCAAGCATACATCAAGAGGGCCTCTAGTTCTTTTTAGATTCATTTAATCCAAGAGGTCAATAGACTGGAGTCTAATTTCCGACAGCACAGCACAGCTGCAAGTCTCCCGTGGTGGAAACAAATGGCAGGTGTCCTGTTGCAAAATAAAGTAAGTGGTAAGCAGATATGCAGGATGAAAGGCCTCAAAACACAGATGCTTTTAAAAACACTTTAAAATTTCAAGGTATACCTATCTTCACTTAGGAGCCAAAGACTGGTCAAAAAAAATCTGCAGAAAGTTGATTTTGTTTGGGTTTCTTGGTTTTTTAAAACAGGTTAAATTAATTGCATTAACAGATCAAGAATTACCCAGCTTAACTCCTGACTATGATTTATGCTTTTCTGAAATCAAGGTTATGATCATAGGTGTCGCTTCTCCGGTTAAAATTACAAGTGAGATGATAAAGCAATCTGTAGAAATGTACTGGACTCCAGCAATGCCTAAAACCAGACATAAGCATTGTAGAACAGCACGTGCCTGTGTAAACTTTCCTTGGAAAATAACACAGATTTAGGGACTCCAACTATGTACCCTGCCAGCTGCCATCAGACATTAACATCTCTGACAAAATTTGGTGTCTCGCTGTTTCTCTTGGTTCAGGCTCTTCATTTTTTTTCCAGTCACACAGACCAATGAGCAGGGCCTGCTGGAAAATTTCCTCTGAAATCCATTTGTCAGGGGAAAATGAGTTTCTGACAAAACAAAACATTTCAAGAAATTTGTCCTTCTCGTGGTATATATTACATGTTCATAAAAATCTGTTCAATTAAATCCTTTTTTGATGAAGCTCTTCACATCCTCTGATGAGGAGCTGACAATTTGTAAGGCAAATTAAGATAAAAAATGTTCTGGCCTGGTTTGTGTTTACATTTTTCTTGGAAAAATCCCTCATCACGCAGACCTGTGACAAACTGGCTGGCTGAGCAGGGAACCACAGTAACTGGGAAAGCAGACATGATGTCCTCCTGGAAAAATAAAACAACTAAATTGCTCCTTCCTATAATAAAGTCTTTTCTTCAGCTGGGAATAAGGTAGGAAACATTGTGAATGCAGGGGAACATTTCAGGATTCCTGAGAAATCCCAGGTTCCTGGGAATGAGTGCTGCACTCAGAAACCCACCTTCCAAAGTGGAAGACGACTGTGATTTCTCATGCTTTGTATACAATACATTGCACAATGATGAACCTTCCTCTGGAAATCATTATAACACAACTTGTGACTAATATAGGCCAGAACTGTTGTTTTCAAATGACTCAGCTCCTGTCAGTCACCCACTGCAGAGCTCACTTCCCTGCGGAGTCGGAGATTTGAGATGAGCCCGGGTGAGGAGCTACTGCTCACCTAGAGCTGCTGCAGAGTCACGTTCCAACCCCTGGGAACAAACACTGGAGTTGTTCAAATCACCACCATAAGCAGTCGCTCCTCTGCCATGTGATACCTGGATACCTCTGGAGCTGGTACCTGGGAAATACCAATCCATCCATATGGCTCGGCGTGCGCTGGTTTGGCAGAGCAATGTGGGGATATCAGCACGTCTGCTGTCTGGATTACACTTGTTTTAGGAAGAGGAGCACAACTCTCTCGACATATTCACGAGAAATAACACGCTGGAAAAATAAAAAAGAACCTTAAAAAATGTAAATTTGTTTTGCTGGATCAAATATGTTCTTGTGTCTTTTCTAAAACAACCATATGGTCTAAAAAGACACAGCACCTGTGTAAATTTTTATGTATTCATGCTTGAAGTGCTAAATAATCCTTGTTGTAAAAATAAGTCACGGATAATAAAGGGATTTTTTTTTTTCAATAACCTTGCATGTTGATGTACCCCTGACTTTAGCGTACACACATTTGGTGGATTCTTCAATGAAAGGGTTTTCACACAAAGATGGTCATGCTGGACAGAGGAGAGAAAATAGATTAAAAAAATGGACACAAAGGACTTATTAGCCCACTTGGCACATCTCAGTGATAACTATCTTTACAACTGTCTAAGCTGAGCTCCTCCAGCTCTTTTCTGATGAAGAAAAACCTTATTCTCAATATTCCCAAACAATAGCTAAGTCACAGAGCAAAGAAAGCATTTCAATACTGCAGAAGTAGTCTACTTCTCAGACACCAACAATTCTCAGTTAGTGATGATGCTAAATATGCATTTTCTTCTATCCTCAACAAGGGTTATGCCTCTTGGTTTTTTTTCAGTGCTGTACTTTCAAATGTCAGAAAAGTGCATCAGAACACTGGTATCTAAGATCTGACTTCTAATCTTCAGAATAAAAGAATGGGAAAGAAGGAACAAATGGTGTGGAGGTCACTGGCATAACATCCTGGGCTGTAGGAAGAAACTCAATCCTATTAGGACACTAGGGCAAACATGCTCCTTTCCTAGCTGGCTAAAAAAACCGGTTTATGATTCAATAATCTATTTTCAAAATATAGCATGAAATGCTACTGTGATGTCTATGATTTGTGTTTTAACGTCTCAAAGCATTAAAATAAAATACACTTTGAATTTTAATGATTTTGCAATTGCAATGATTGCATTAAAAAAGAGGCATGAAGACTGTGAAGTCTGAAGTCTGCCAGGGTACATGAAGATACTGCCCATGGTTGGGAACAGGCCCAGGCTCCCACTTTAATCTCTGCCCATGGAGACCTTGGGATCCTCTACAGAACTTTGCCCTAGGTGAGTGTGGTCATCCAGACTTCCACAGTCAGAAAACACACCTGCATGCTCTGAAGACGACCCTTCTCACTTGGCCTTACAGGCCTTCTGTTTTTCAGAAGGAGAATCAACTAGTTATTGTTCTACTCTGATTCTTGCAGAAAAAGTTTTCCATTAACTCCTCAGGTAATCACGTGCAAGGTCAAGTAAGTGAAGGGTAGATGAAAGACCTAGAAAAAATGGTGGAAAAACAAGGCTAAAAATCATCCCGCTCAACTGAGCTATTCCAATGCTGCACCAAAATTTAAATAAATCAACTTAATCTCTCTTCTTATTATCATTGCAATAAATCACTGAATTTCTGAGGCGGTGTCACTTTGTTACTTAGTATTTTTGTTACTCTTCACCTTCCTCGTTTACTCATCTGTTATAAATTAACCACAGCTTGGGGAGCTGCCTGTTCTTAAGGATTCTTTGTTATGCAGTCTTCATCACTTCAAGTTTTGAAACGTAAAGTACATGTTAAAATCCAATTAGAGTGACAAATGAATCATGAGAAAATCTAATGGCATAAAACAAATTTGAAAGCTTAAACAATTTCCAATTTACACTTACATTGTATGATGTAATGTAGCTCACCTTGCCAAATGGCACCATTAGCATTTAAACTTCAGAAGAACACCATATGCAGTGAAAGGATATTGATTACTGGAAGGAAAATAAAAGCTAAGAAAGGTGTCGCAGTTCTGGATGAGGTGTGGCTGCAATCACCTGAATCCAGACCGAGGCACTAAGAAGGTCGTCACTGTGTGGTTGGAGCTGTTCCCTCACTGGTAAGGTACCTGCAAACCAAAATCATCCCAGCTTGCTCTGTACAGAGCCCTGTAAATCCATTACAGACAAGCAAATAAATTGCACGGTTTTATCTCTTCACCCATCTCTGACCAGACTTTCCAGACTCAACAGGACAAGCTAAGGAATCTTTCTGGGTGCAGGTCTCAGATCAGAAAAGGGAGAGATGTTGATTTATTACACCAAGAAGTCAAAAGTCTTTTCATTTCAAGAGATAATTGAGAAGGGGAATCAAGGGAGGTGATATAGGAGAGAGTCAAGTGGAAAGATGAGAACAAAGAAAGCAGAGAAAATGGTAATGATTGCATTGAAAAGAGAGACAATCCTGTAAAGTGAGTGTTAAACATGAGTTTAGTGCATAAAAAAATTTAATATTCAATCCTCTGGGCAAAAGTATGAAAAAGGGAGGAGAAGCAAAGAACAGAATAAACACAGAAAGGAGGACTGAAACATTAATGGGACAGGGATGGGGAGGGAATGAATGCCAAAAAAGCAGTTCTGGAAAAGCAACCAAGGGCTGCACTGCTGAGGTCAGACAGGCAAACATATGGATTTAGCATAGTCTGAGGTTTTTTGCTGCTTCTGTAATTAGAAGCAGCTCTTTTTAACAATAAAGCTACCACAGTTGTGGCTAAACATAGGTGCCTACGATATAAGCAGATGCAACATGACACGTGCATGAAGCAAAGGACAGTTATGGGAATTTTTGAACTTTCAGGACACCCGGAAGCACCTGTCAAAGCAACTTTCCTAAGGGGTCAGTACCAGTGATGAACAAACGTGACTCAATTTAGATGCAAGTTCTTAACTTTGATGGAGAGCAGAAAAGTAAGGCTGTGCATTTTATTGTTTTTACAGCTCCTGTTCACCCACTTTCAGAAGGTTATCTTGCTGGCAGAAACCTGCAAACATGCACAGAATTCATTTCTCTTCCAAAAGGGAAAGAAGAGAAAGGTATCAAGAAATTCAAAAGGAAGAAGAAATCTTTAAATAAACTAAAAACAAAAAAAAGCAGAAGAGACAGAGGTGTTTATTTACATGTTCCCTTGGCATGGCAATATTGCACAAATATCCTGCAGGACCATGTGCAAGCTTCTGGGAACACATTAAACCTTGATTCTCCAAATTTTGCAACTAATTGCTTAAAGGCAATATCCCTGGCAGCCAATTGAGACTGAACATGTGGAAGGTGGATGCTTGATTCCTAGGTGGAGTCTGAAGCCATACCTGCAGGATGTTGTACAAATGGCAGATGACATTCTCATGCTCTGCCTCTGTAACATTTGTCCCTGCCCTTTGAGGGGCTGCACTGTCAGCAGACCCTCAAGATTGTGTCTGAAAGGATTTTGAACAAGGCTTCTAGATCCATACTGGATCATCAGAGCAAATTGCAGAATTTGTCCTGGGCATTTTCCAGAGCAAACAAACAAAAAAATCCCCAGTAGAAATCACATGGACATTTTTAATACAGAATTTAAATCTAACCTGGCATTTAGAAAATGTACAACAAAACTGCACTACGCTTTCCCTTTCTGTGACTTACTGAAGCTGTGAACTATTTTTGGTGAGGATGTCACGGCCACAATGCCATCTGGCACCACTGACAGTCTGGGCACACAGAAATGCTTCACCTCCACTGTGCAACTGAGCTGCCTTTGAAGAGTTGTGTGCAGGCTCCAAGTTTGTCAGGACCTGATGTGCTGGTCAAGAGTGTGCACACGAGTGTGTGTGCCCACATAACTCCGTATCATGAGGAATGCTAAAGGCTGTTGCACAGTGGGATTGTTGTGCTGTACACGTAGGAAAGCTGTACAAAGAAGGCTCCTGCTCAAACCATGATTGCTAAATGAACAATGAAATTCAACTGCCCTTCAGTTCCTAATGGGCACTGCAGGAAAAACTTTGAAATAACTGAAGATTTTTTCCAACTTTTGCCACTGCACTCTTCTCTGTGTTAAGACACTCTAAGTTTAAAATGACCTTCTTCACACAATAACAATGCAAAACACCTGCCTCATCCCCCATGCTCAATGAGTGTTTGAGTCCATGTCTCCCCTGTCCTGGTCACTCGGTTGTCACACAAGCTCTTTTGTTCCTAGTCATGACAAATGAGAAAGATGAAAAATACGATAAAACATGCACAACAAAGCAAATATGATTTAGGAGACTGGTTATTTTTGTGTTTTTCCTGGGGGTTTTTTTTCAATTTTTTTTCCAACAATTATTCATAACCAGTGTGGAGATGAGCATGAAAACTCCTACAATGTTTGGGGTTTTTTAATTGCTGCTTTCACTATAAGTTTCTACCATCTTTTTTTCCCCTCTGCTCTTAAGTTTTGGCTCTGTCACACAAGATGTGCAGAGAACTAAGAACAACCAGTCAGCAAAATGGTGACTGCCATACCCTGGAGAGCCTGCAGCCTTGCCTAGCAATTATATAACAATGATTTGAAGAGTCTCAAAGCCACATGAAAACCAGTGTATACTCCAGACATCGCTTCCCTACTCACACATTAAAAGCTTTTCTGCATTTTTGCACCACTGAAGTCTGTCATTTATACAACAAACACAAGTCAAAATCTCATAAATGTCACTTTCCAAGTTTCAGATCCAAGAATGTAAATCATCTGAGATGTTCAAAAGGAATTTGTCATTAACCTTTATAAAAGATGAGATTGGAACAACTTATTTATTCAAGGTTAGCATCATATGTCACTGCTGTAGTTCACTCTATGTGAGTTCCTGGAAATATGACTCTACATGTGCCTGCATGCAGGAGAATTTTTGTGTAAATGTGCATGTTTAGGACTGTTATGGTTCTTTTCACATCTCTTTGTAGGTAATGCCTGAATATGGCTGAACCTTAGACTAGCCAAGTTGCACCCAGTAAATATAAAGCCATGTACGTGAGAGAAGCAAACAGACACGTGCCTGTGAGGATCAGTCCTCAAACATCTCTGCTACCAGAGATCCGTGTGGCTTATTTTGCACACAGTTAATTTGTCAGTGCTTCCAGGGAGAGCTCCTGCAGCGCTGATCCTCACAAGCCACACGTTTCCTGCAGCTGTTTGATCAGCCATCCAAACAGGTGTTCCTCATGTTTACTGGGCTTTCCCTTCCTGTTCTGCCCTCTGTAGCCTCCAAAGTTTTACCCTTAGGTTCTAGTTGCAGAAACCAGGTGATTTATGAGAAGCACTTTTCCCCCTGCTGGTTTGCATTCCTTGTAGTGTGGAAGAGCCAAGGCACTTGATGGCCTGCCATGAGCCAGGGGAAAGAAGGGCGGGCTGCCACTCACTCGGCCTCAAGCGAGCGCTTGAAATCCTTCTCTGCACACGCAGAAAACTAGAATTTTGTATAGGAGTTCTCAAAAATAGGACCTGGAACTTCAACAGGGTTGATTCCATAAAGAATCATAGGTTTTGCTTTCAGCTGCCAGGTTTTGTGTTTCTGACCAGGATAGGTGGATCATATGTTTTAGGAAGCTCTCAATCTGTGCTTATTTTCTAGTAAATACCTGATGAAACTTCTGGGAAAGCCAGGGTGAAAGAATTAATAAAGCTACTTAGTACTGACAGCTTTCATAATAAGAGAAAGGGAATTTCAAGGACCAGTGAAGCAAAGGAAATGGAAGAATGATGACATACAAATAGCAAAAGTAGCTGACTACATACTCACTCAAGTATTTAGGTATTTTAGAGGTGAATTTTGCATTGTTGGTTGGCAGAGTTAAATGTTTGATTGACTGACTGATGTTTCCTTGAATCTGAAAAGTCTCAGGGCATTTGTTTAAGTTACTCAGAATGTAAAACCTTTCCAAGCCCATTAAATAGCGCAAGGCATATCAGCATTTCCCTCTCTCTAATTCAGAGTCATCAGTCAGCTACAAGACCAGGTCTCAGCACAGGGTAAAAGCTCTAAATAATCTTCTCATGTGTGACCCTAATGACAACACGGTAGTACCCTTCAAAAGGAGCTCACACGCTGTTGTCTCAAGCACTTTCTTCTTGTAATGAATTTCATCCTGCTGCCTATGGCCTTGTTTTCAGTGTCGTAAGTCATTATCCAAAGGAATGCTATACACATGAAGTGAGTTTTACATATCTGCAACAACAGTGCTCATGTTTTGAAAAGTTTTTTCCCTCCACTCCCTCCGCACACCCCAATATGAAAAGCTGAATTAATTTCAGTTGAGCCTGATGGACTTGGTACTGCACATTAGAATGAATTTTCCCAGCATAAAGTTTGGCCTTTAATCTTCAGTGCTGAATTGCTCCAATTTCAATCTAAGTATAAGCTCCTGTGTGTTGCATTGAGTTTACCTTTTTCTTTTTTTGCAAGAGTCTTCTTTCTACATTATCTTTATGTGAGTCATTATGAGATTAGTGGCATTTTCTGGATTTTATTAGAAAATCCCTGGAAAGTTTAACTGCTCTTATAACTTCTGAAAGAGATAAAGAACAGCCTGTCTATTGTCTTTGTATTGTCTATTCTCTGGCATGACCTTATCTCATGCTGCTACAAGAAAACATTTATTGGCATTATTTCCAAGTCTACTCCTTTCTCAGAGCCAAACAGAAGATCTATAACTTTCAAGCATCCTGTAAAGGTGCATAGGTAGTAAGAAGTACTCTATATTGTGAGATAAGCTGCTTAGTGAAACTTTTCAATAACCTCAGTTTTCACACGTAGGTTTTTGATGTGACAGACAGAAGAGGTTTGGCGTTCTGATCTGCTCAGTTGGTATCTCAGAGTCTGAGTGGATGTGCTCCTCTGGGTGTTTTTGAAGACGCCCAGAGCTACTGCTGCCTCACAAGTGGTGAGACAACCACACAGCAGCTTTTTCCCTAACCCAATGTCAGAAAACATAGCCCTGGCCAAATATCAGCTCTGCCTGCCTATCTATTTATGTATTATTGTTAAACTTTTTATACTAAACTTCTCAGTATTAACAGCACTGGTTGGGGCAGCAACAACAGGCTCCTCAGGGAAGTGGTCGCAGCCCCAGGCTGGACAGAGTTCTAGTGTTTGGACAATACTCTAGGGCACATCATGTGATTCTTGGAGGTGGGGCTGGGCAGGGCCAGGAATTGGATTTGATTATTCCTGTGGATCCCCTGCAGCTCAGCTTATTGTGTGATTCTGTGGACAGGCTGTTAGCTCTGAGGGGAAGATATCCATGGCCATCCAAGGCAAACTCGCCTGCCACTTGGGCAGGACATCTCACCACAGCCTTTTTTACCTTTCTCCCCTTTCTGACGGGATTTCACAACTTAGAGAAGACAAAACAACGCTTGATTCCAAGGAACAGGTCCTGTTACGTGTACTAGTCAGAAGCCTTTGCAGTCTGATCAACAAGCTCGGGCTGACGTAGACCTGCTGATTCTCTAATGCAGCCTGTTTAACACTTCTGAATTTCATTTCAGCAAACAGAGGGCGTTTGGATGGGTGGGGTGATGAGCTGTTTAATCTCCCAGGTGTAGATAAAAGGCCTTCTCCCTGGAGTCCCTCTCCCGTGCAGAGCAGTGCTGGGCGCTGTCCGAGCACAGCACGGCAATTATGGGGTTCAGCAGGGTGGCCACAGGGGAGGGGAGGGGAGGAGAGTTTGGCAGAACGCTGACCCAGCCACCCAGGACACCTTCTGACAAGGTATTTAATCGTAGCAATCTGTGAGACCAGCAGAGCCCAGATGAATGGCAGGTGTGAGATTCACAGAAACTCCTTGTAACTGTGCAGCAACAAGCCCTTTGGAGAACACAGCTCTGAAGGGGGAAGAGACGAACGCAATGAAGGAAAGAAGAAAAGTTGTGCAAAGAACAATCAGGTCCCCTGTAGGAACAGTAGGGGCGGGGAGAAAAGAGAGAAATCTTTCTTTCCTATGGGTTTATTCTTCATTAAAAATATATTTCCCTCTAGACATCCTTCTCCACAATTCCTTTAAATTTCAGCTAGGGAAGTGTTCTTTCCACTGGTAGATTTTCAGGAAAATGAAATCAAGCTGCAGCCTAGATCAGCCCCAGGCCGTGTCTCCAGCACCAATATTCCACTGTCAAAGTAACCAAACTATTCTCAAGTGCAGCTTTCTTTTTTCAGCAAACTTTTTCCTTCCTCTCCTCTAAAGAATTCCCCAAGAGAGAGGGAGAACATCTTTTCACTGTTCATATGCCCCTTGCACAACGGAAAAAAAGATGCAAGAACAGTGAATTTCATTTGTGCCTCAATGTTTTACAGCCTCAATAACCTGGCAATCCTTAGTTGTTTTCAGGATGGAACAATGTACTTTTCTCAAGTCCTTGTTATGAATTTTGTTTGGAAACATTCCCAAAAGAATCTAGGAAACGCAAGTCTAAGTGTGCCATCTTCACAAGTTCCCTATTTCACCTGTGGCAGTCTGACATGTGAGAAAGGACCCCAATACCTTTGCAGAGTGTTGCTGAAATAAAAAGGATTCCCACATAGAGAGGTCACACACATATTTCTGACTTCAGGGCTGGGGGCATATTTGGTAGAAAATCTTTCCAATCATCCTGCAAAACAATTTGAAATAGCAAGTAAAAAAATGTGAAATGAAAAAGAAATTACCTGTAGTGAAGGACACATCCCTGTGTGCCTTGGTACTCTTCCCATGGGTCTGTTATCTGGTGCTCAGGGCTAGTCTGTCTTTATCACTTCCAGAACAATCCTGGTAACATGTCAGAGGCGCTAACACTGGCAGGATACCTGGTTAAACATCTCCCATGAGTCCTGAGTTAGAGAAGAAGGAAATATGTGACTTGGAGTTTATAGCTCAAATACAAAAACAGCTAAAACTAAAAAAACTCATGAAAAAAGGAGAAGGAACTGCACAGGTTTTTGTGGCCATCAGCCAGAGCACCTTTTGCACTCACCCAGAAGGTCCAGGGCAGTGAACTACATTTCACCTCAAGCTGCATATAAGATTCATTGCTTCTGGAAGAGGATAGACATAGTTTTGTTGCCTCTCAGGTAAGGCAGTTTTAACCATGTAAGTGATAACAGAACTCTCCTGGAAAGCAGACGCTGGATCAGGCTGCTGTTCCTTGCTGAAAAGACAGACAAAAAGTTGATTTGGATTGTGAACTTCCCTTTGCTCTTACTTTTCAGGACCTCTATGTACAGAGGAAATGTGGACTCTCTTCTGTCCTCTATATGACCTGAAAAGTTTCCAACACTTCAATACCACAGTTCATAGTTTGTGTGTGTAAGAAAAGGTAGTGGAGATGGAAGAATGAAATAGCTCTTCCCTCCAGTACCTTGTGAGGTTATTCAAATAAGATCACAGGAACAGCAAGAGACATCTTGAAAATAGGTGTGCCATTAAAAGAACCCCTAGGTTTCATTATGCATCTCACATCTGAGGGAGCACCACTTCCTTTTGATAACTTTTGATATCTGAGAAAAAACAACTGTATTAGCCTGCAAAAAGTAATATGAAATACGGTACATTTTGTCCAGTAAACATGCAGAACAAAGGGATCATTGCAACAGCACCATTGTTTTCCAAGCCTGAAGCACAGCTGAAGGTTCCTTATCATTCTATCTGTAGTGCTTACAACTGTGAGAAGCACAACCTGATGAATAAGGATGTGATAATGTTACAGAAACCTGCTGATAGCAGAGCAGCTCCTCTGACATCTAATTTATTCCATGTGGCTCAATCATTATTCCTTATCTCTCTGCTGCAAGATTTCACAGAATATTCTGAGTTGGAGGAGACCCACAAGGATCATCAGGTCCAACTTTTCAGTGAATGGCCTGTACATGGATCAAATTTATGACCTTGGTGCTACCAGCACCATGCTCTGACCAGCTGAGCAATAGCTCAGGGTTTTATTAAACATTGTATCACAGTCTGCAATTAAAAAAACCCAATTATTAAAAGATAAACACTTCGCTTGGCACAACAGAAAAAAAATTCCAAACAGATTCTGGGATCCTCTTTATTTTAACCCATAGTTCACAATTTCACTTTTACCTCCTGAAATCCAGTTCTCATAAGCAGGGTCTCTATGTTTCCTGCTGTATCATACTCTGCTCCCTCCATGCAGAGATACCAAGCATACCTGGTGTTTAGACAAGTCTCTGAGTAACATTTCTCTGCAAGGGAATGCTCAGATTTTCTGAGTGCCTCTGAACAGTGCAAGGAAAGGTTCCCCTCTCCTCGGGCACTAGGTAAAATGGCAAACTAAGAAGTTAAATCTGGGTGGAAAATACATCTTTCACTCTGCACAAAAGTTAAAAGTTTGGAAAAGTTGTCCAATTCTGAAAAATGGTGAAATATGAGTGTCACAAAAATGGTTTTACTCAATATACAAAGATAAGGAAATATGTTTCTGGGTCAATCCAAGTATTTTGGACTCCCTACATTTGTGTGTTATTTCCTACATTTGACAAGCTTAGTGGGCAAGTGACACAGATACCTGAGCTCCTCTCCATGACCAGGACAAAATCAAGCCTGGATCCATGAGAAGCAATTTATGTCTCTCTGCTTATGGACAGAAAGCTCTGAGAACATTTCTTTCTAATTCTTTTGAATTAGTAAAATCCCTGATACAATTGTTCTTGTGAGAGAAGTAAATAAGGGGGAATAAGAGATGTTAAGAATAATATTGGCAACGTAATATACACATATATATATCTATACAGGAATCCAGGCTGTTGGTTTGCCTTTATAGCATCCTTTAATCTGTGTTTCATGATATTTTGGTGCTAAATACCACTTCTTTTTCATTATGACAGCTCATGCCAGCTGGTGATTGATTTGGTGCTGAAAGCTACATACACAAGAAATACTCTTCATAGTGAAAGGGCCCTTACAGCACATTTTCTAAATAATACCTGGTAAGAAACTCTTCCCAGACACAAAATGCTGTTCCTAGAGGGCCAAAAATATTCAGCAAGTTGCCATTTCTCTTTCTACCACTTACAAAAAAAAAAAAAAAGAGACGTATTGTACCCAAAACTACTACCATGCAGGTGATCCAGTGCCACTTTAGAAGGAATCACAAAGAGAATAAATGGTGTCCTTTAATGAGCAACATGATGGCTTCCTGGAGCTCCAGGTTACTTCTTGGTGGCATCTCAAGAAGACAGGGACTGATCTCTCCGTTGAAAGAAGGGGACTAATGAAGGTGGACATGGCTCCAAGGGAGGTAGGAGTGATAAAGTGTTCCTAACCTGCAGGAGAATACCTGTGGAAGGGGTATACACAATTCACTGCTCAAAGCAGAAACGTGTGTGTGTGACAGACCTTCAGGTAAGTCACAGCAGTCTACACTGAAGTCCACAAGTTTTTCTTCCCCTCAAACCTGAACTGCTTTGTTGCTAAGAGATCTGCAAGTCACTGCTGGGTTTAGTTACACTTAGAAGACTCACAGATCTGACAGCTTTTGGGATTGAGCACTGAACAGCTTAGACCACCCTCCACATAAGTCAACCTTCCTCTGCCAGACAGCGCAAGGTTGTGCCAAAGGCTTTCCCACCTACAGAGGGCATCTAAATTCATTTGCGGGGAGATGAATCCTCTTGACAGGTGAAGGCTGTGACTGGAAAACATCCGAAAATTTAACTTCCTAAGCTGTGATCCTTCTAAGAACCACAAAGCCCAGGAGAGAAAATAATGTTTAAAAGTTTGTTCAACAGTGGCCTGAATCAGCAGAACTTTTGTAAACCGAGGACTGATGGCCTCAGACCCTGAGGAAATCTGAAAGGCAAGTTCCTTGTCATACTAACACTTGCTGACATTGGTGCAACAGAAAATTATTCGTGTAAATTGTGTATCTATTGTGTATATATAGCCAGGTACCTTTGTGCATTGATGGAAATCCCAATGAGAGCTGGAGAGTTCAAAGACCTATTTTCTGGGATTTTGCAGGCAGCTCGTATTTTCCCCGACACCCTTGGCAACAGACCTCATGACTCACTTTCTGGCTAATTTCCTGGGCTGGTGTCTCCACGCTGCACTCCGTTCAATGTCAGTTCTAAAGCAGGCTTCCCTTGGGGATCACGAGAAGTCATGCAGCCTGGAATACAGGATCTTGGAGAAGTCCTGCAAGAGATATAAGAGCACCTGCTCTTTTAATCAGGCCCACAGTCAGCAATAACTAAACAGGCAAAACCGGAAGAAAAGAAAATAAGTGTGAAGCTAGAGGGCAAAAATCAAACTGAAGCTTCAAGGGCACAGTTGGGAAAAAGAAGGAATAAACTGATTTTGGGGATCTATTCTGGTGTCACACTGTATGAAGCTCTGTAAGTTTCTTCTCTTGGTGTCCCACAATACCAGGACTTTGGTGGTTTTAATTTTAGTTTAGTAGTATTAGTAGGTCCTGAGAATGTGTTTTTCACTGATTGCTCTGGTACAGTCTCAGGGTCAACGACCCTGTCACTCTTTCATTGAAATCCATTATATGTGTTTCTCTTCATGGTAGTCCACTTTTGCGGAAGGGGAATTGAGCTACTCTGACTTATCCCCAGGACACATAATATCGGATGGAAATAACACCCAGGCTTTGTAAAAGTTCTTAATACAATTACTTTTTCCTTGAGGCAATGCAAGAATCAATAAAACGTGGGGATCTGGTGCGAAAACCTCTCATTTGTTGGCCTGTAGCAGTCCTTGGATTTTCAGTTCACTATGGAGGTGGAAAGAATTGGGGGAAGTCATGTGAAGCCTACACTGATAGAAAATAAGATCAAAATTTGGCATAGAAGTACCAAGCCTATGAGAGAAAAAAAAAAATTATAAACCAGAGTAGTTGACAGACACATATTCCAACCAACTATAATCAAATAGAGGGGTCCAACCATTCATAATTAACTTCCAACATTAACAAAATGTTTTAAGTCTTGCTTCTTACTTTCTCCAAGACTAAAATGCTGTTTCCAAGGGTAGGGAAAAAGCACTAGTTTTGCTGTGAAAATGGCAAAGTTTTTCTAGTTTCCTTAGGATGAAAGCATTCAATTAAAAAATAAATCTGGCAAGCACATTGTTTCCCCATGAATCAGCTCTGTGAAACTTTTCAATTTTGTAGTTATAGAAGTTAGGGCTTGGAAAGAAGAAGTGGGTACAGTGCTCAATAGAGACTGCTTTAGATGTTCTTGCTTTTGGATCTGCTGCTGCTGCAGGAACTCCATCAAACTTGTGTCAAATACAGGTGGTCCTACTATTTAAAACAGGAAGAAATTTTAACCATGAGTTCTTAAACTTTTCCTTGCAAGAAAAAAAGACTAAAAAGCAAAGCTCCCTTCTTGCAGCAGAACTGAAAGCAAGATAAATTTCTTGTACACTTTTTCAAGTCAGAATATGTTTGATGACATGTTCCGTCAATAAAGTCAGGTGGTGGTTTAAACTCAGGCCTGTGTTTAAGGGGAAGTTCTGCCCCACCTTCCAGGTCCTGGTGCTTGCAGCAGTTGCCACACGTCAGCTGAAAACTAAGCTTAGAGCAGGAAAACAAAATATCGGTCTCCACCTGGATGATCTCCCTGGACCCTCCACAGCAGGACCCAGCCCGTATCACTGTCTCAGAGGGGAAATGTGAGTGAGAACAAGACCCTCCAGACTCCAAGAAAGCCTCTCCACATCCCCAAAAAGTGCTGTGTATGGTGTCACCAAATGAACATGAACATTATAAGCATTAAATCTGTCAATCAAACTTATATCATTAATTCTGTTTACCAATGGCATGGTCCTCCTTTCCCAGAAATGCAGCTTAAGCTGGGAAGTATTCAAACTGCAATGGCAATTCCCTTCACACCACTGCAGAGAAAAAAATGAGCAGCAGTCTTAGGCAGTTCTTGCCTTCATGTTTTTTGCCAAAGCTCCGAGGAAAGAAAACCGTAAATACCTATTTCTTCATGGTGCTGCTGGATGGTTTCATTCTTGGTTTTTTCCCAAGGGTGAATACCACAAGCTGTGAACTCACAGAGCAAGCAGGGAAGGAGGTTGCTTTACTCAGAGTTTCTTTGTTTCCCCCTGAATTAGTCAAGAATGTATTTTCCTGTGTTTGGCTGAGATCCAGTGTCAGCCGCACTCTCTTCTCATTGACCCAGCACCTCTGTTGGTTGTTTTGCTGGCATTATCAGTTCATGAGGAAAAGACTTATTATTATTATTATTACCTATTCTGAGGGGCTGTAATTTCCCCTGAACTTGATGTTTACAGGGCTTCAGCCTGAATATGTACGTTTTTTGCTGAATCTTGCCTAACAAAATTTGTTTGAACATTAATTGTGATTTCGTACCAAACTGAACTGTCCTAATTTGTTCATTATTTTTGTTAAGACAGTTTTGGGCTGGATCTTTGACACCTGACCAAAATGACTCTTTAAATTATGGTCTTATATTTGTAGTACTCTTGTAACAGATAATTTGCAAAATTTAATGTACAAACCAGATTGGCATGTCTACCGTTATTGCTGAAAACTTAGAATAAAAAAGAAATTGGAATTCTAAGGTGCATCTCAGTAGCTCCATAATCACACTTGGGCATGATAATAAAGGTTGATACATTCATTGACACTCAATGCTACTCCCCAGTGATAGAAAGCAGAAAATTCATGACATTTTGCTAATTAACTTGAGCACTTCATTTCATAATATGAGTAACTAAAACATAATGCATGCTATTAATATTCTCTGAGAATTCAATGTATGAAAATAACTGAAAGTGTTTCCAAGCATACTTCAAAGGCAAAGGCTGGTTTGTTACAGCCCAGATACCACGGCTGCATTACACAACTGTACTGGTGCCTTTCATACCAACTCCATGGTCCAGAAAACCCCCGTGCAGGCAGGAGCTGATGCTGTGACTTGCAGCACCACTGTGAATCCCTTCAAGAAATGACTCTGTACTCAGGGAAATGGTAAGGCTTTTCTGACAGAAAGAACAGATTTTTAGTAATAGATACGGTTTCACATGAACTTTAATGTGCTTATTTTCAGTTAGTTTGTTTATTTTACCACGCATATTAATTTGAAATTGTGGTTTAGACACATTTAAATAGCATTTGCTAATTAGTAAATTAGAACCTGGCAAATCAGATGCAAATCACTGATTTATATCCACAATGTGAACGCTTTTGGCTCCAATTTTCCTGCAGTGTTATTTAACTTGGGAGAGCTGAAAGAGCACAGGATGTAAAACCTCCCTTCACAGCAGAGTTGGGGCAGGCAGCTGCTTGCTTAGTCAGTTGTTTTAACAATTAAATGAGCCACTTTTGGCTGAAGTCGAAATGATTATCCTTTAGGAGAAAAGTATTTTCCCATCACAACAATCCATTAAAAATGTATGACAGATAACATGATAAATCCATCAACGTTCCACCTTCTGTGGAGAAAGACAGGGAGGCAGACAGATCAGCCTTGGCTTAGCTGGCATTGCCTCAGCCATCACTCAATGTGCCCCACCAAAATACAATGATGAATCTTGGCCAGGAGATTTCATAGTTGCTTTGTCCTTAAACACAAACACTGCTTGTCTCTCCAGACATGGTCAGTGTTTCCATCTTCAAAGTGCTAGGCACAAACAGGCAATGCATTCAGAATTGTCTTTTTACCTTATAGTGAAAGACAGATCTAAAAAATGTCCAGACTGGAAATGCAGAATTTATCTACATCAACAAATCAGAGCCTTGTTTTCAGATATATCTGTGTTGAAGATAGAGAGAAGGAGTATTTCCAATTTCAGTATTACTTCTTTACTTTTTCCAATGACTTCTGCAACAGCCATCCTGTGTCTTTTTCAAGGATCGAGAACCACTGGCAAAGAAATATTTCTAAGGGCTGTGTGACAATTTAAACCATCACATTTGCTTGCTAAGGCTACTCCTTTTTTACAGTCTCAGGCAACTAAATGTAAGGCAATCACGTCATTGGCTCACACATGGATAAGTTCCCTGAAGAGTATCCACTGAGCTTTTAGTTCTAAAATGCACAAGATACAGATCTCAGATTTAGCCTCAAGCCTTTTCCCTCAATGGTTGTCAAAATAAAGTATAAAGGAATTCTGCCTGAAATTGACTGTGTTTCAGTGAAAGTCAAGGCATTTCACACTACAGAGAAGATAACCTTGGAAAATTCCCTTGTTTCAGGATAAGAGAGGCCAGCTTCCCTTCTGTTTAGAAACTTTGTCTAAAAAGAGACCAGGTCATGTTCAATTGTGCATATTATTTTAACAGATTGTCGTCGCAGCAGGAGGGAGCTTCTTGTTTTTAAGATAAATTCTTAACAGCTCCAATTGTGGCCACCTACAGACCAGATTTCATGCAAAACCAAGTGTCCCTATTTGAAAGGGGAAACAAGGGGGCTGTGAAGAGAAATAACTAAGTGTAAGATGTGGGGGTGAAAACGTGCTAAACTTTACAAGGGAAGCAAAACAAAACAAAAGAGCTGGTGAAAGGGAACTGGATTACTGGTATGCTCCTTTCAAACAAACAGAAGATACATTTGTTAAAAGGCCTGCCTGCTGCTGGGACTCCCTGCAGCACAGGGAGTTTTCTGGAAGGATTTTAAAAGGACTGGGCAGATTCCCACTTAAAAGGTGGCACTGCAGAACGTTTTTTTCCTCTTACCAAAGCAGAAAGAAGTACTGATATAGGCAGCTGAGCTAAACACTCTGACAAACCCTGAATGAAATTTTGCGGACTGTTTCTACTCATTCTGCCCTTCTGCCTGAATCTTGTGAGTTCTGCCAAAGTCAGAGGTGGTTGTACGCTTACCTCAGCTTTTCTACTGCTGAGAACCTGCTGAAACACAAGCCTGCCCCTGCTGCACATGTCACTTCAGCATTTGAGGTCAGTCCTTAAAAGGGAACATCCAAATCAACATGAAAATTTAGGTCAGATAATGTAATCTAAAACCTGGATTAAACTGCTAAACTTCAAAGAAACAGATTATCTTTCAGCCAGATGTGTGAGAGCAGGCCCTGACAGCTGGGAGAATTTGAAACATGGGCTAAAAGCCAAAGAACAAGGTGAGACTTCTCCCTTTGGTAGTTGAGTGGATTTAGTTTGTGCCAAAACACCCTCATCCTACATGTATCCTACCCAGTGTTGCCTTCCAGCTTCCAGGAATGCACACAACACAAGCTCTGGAAGTTTAGAGACAAATGTGGTGCAGGAGACAGCCCAAAACTCTTTCTCACCTTAAATTAGGTGAGTCTCAAAGCAAACACACGAGGACATGACAAGAGTCATGAGAGCACAGGAGCTGTCACTGCCATCCAGTTTGAATGTGGTGATCAAGGATCTTCAAACAAGTGAAATGTCTTTCAGTGAAAGGAATAAAAAGATGAAAGATATTTTGGTAAACAGAAAAAACAAAGCTGTCACATACAAAATTACTTCAGTGTGGAAGGAGATGTTTTCCTAGCTTGATCTGGTATTCATCTAAACAAACTAATGGCACTACCTATATCCTCTATTGTTAGGAAAAAACCCTCTTTAAAGTCTTCTATGACATGTTGATTTAAGAACCTCATAGTTACATGAAAAGACCTGCAAGTAACTTTGCATTTTAGGTGACCAACTGAATCCTCACTCTTTGAATCTGTAAGCAGAAAAAAGCTAGCTCTGACTTTGCTGTCTTGTTTATTTAAAAAGCAGGAGTTGAAAGGCACAGAGAAATAGCCCACATGAAACACATGGGTAGAATAATGTCAAACACATGAGCCAACAGAGTGCTGAATGGCAGCATAAAAACCAGATAGCACAGTCAACCAAGAGGAGAAAGCAGTATGATGAAGGAAAAAAGCAGCAAAGAGGAGAAACGATGATTGTAAAGTATTAATTTTTGAAGCCCTACAGTGGCCAGGTGAAGAAAGGTAAAGCTGGCCATATTTGCATGAACATGGAAGGCACTTTGGATACTTTCATTAAAATATGTCTGGTTTTTTTGGGTTTTTTTTTACTACTGGAGTTCATCTTGCCTTGTCCTATCTCCTCTGCATAGTTCCCTGTGCTTTGCAACACTACTTATGCTCCATGCCTTCCACAAAGCAAGAGCGTATGTGGCTTCAAAAAAAGGAAAAAAAGCCCCATCACTATCCCAAAGCAGCTTCCTGCCAGGGGATGCATGTCAGGGTACAGACAGAGACCAGCTCTGGGTACCCAGCACACTGAATCCTGCAACCAGCTCCACAATACAGAAGAACTCACTGCTGTTTCCATCCTCCTTCTGCCACAGGTCCCCACGTCCCCAAGAAGAATGCAGGAGCAGACCCACCGGTCAGGCCATCTCCACTTAGCACTGGAGCTCTTCTCAAGTGCCCCACTGTTCCCTGAGAAATGCAGGGAAACTGGGGGCACTGGTAAGATAAATCACTGTGCACGTTTCTTCTGGGAACAGGAGCCAGACGGCCCAGTGCTGTTGGCTCTACAGCTCCTGTGGGTTTCAGGGCCTCCATCGTTCTTGGGCTGGAAATGTTGGATTTACCTGCTATCGGCATCCACCAGAATCCATTATCTCTGCAGCTCTCCCCAGGTGCAGGACACTGCAGCACTGGTCACCTCTGTGCTGAGCATTTGCAGCCCATGGAGCCAAGGGAGACAGAGCAGAAGAAAGGAAAAATAATTACAGTCATCATCAAGAACGGGTCCCTGAGGAGCTGACTCATACATTAAATCGTTCATGCACTTGTCTTCTGAATTAAGGCCTAGAAATCAAAGGTCCAGACTTGCAAATACCTTTGGGTGTCACTGGATTGAGCAAACCTTTTCCCCAGCAAGTGGCACAGGGGAGCCCTGGGTCAGCTCCCTGGGATGTGTGTGTTCCCTATGAGGAGAACTAAATGTACAATATCCCAGAAAAACCCAATGGAGCCTAGGGAATATCACGGCTCTCTGACAAGTCCCCCTGAAGAAGGAACATGCTGTGACCTGGGCAATGTCATCCCAGGTCTAAGGTGAGGTGCTTTCCTATCAGGACAGGTGTTCAGTGTAATTGTCCCCAGAGAGTTGCCTCCAGGCTCTTGCCCTGACTGCCATAATCTCAGAATTGAACCACAGAAGCCAGATAATAAACTGGGAGCCAAGACAGCCAGCCAAGCAGAGAGGCATGTCTCTGAGCTAACAGGGATTTCCTGAGGACAAACCTAAAATCTCATCCTTTTCAGAAATAAAAACTAGAGGAATATACCTGCTTTGAGGAGCCTTGCCCCTGTTCCCTCTCCACAAAACAACTTTCCTTAACCACCTTCAAAGCCAAGTAAAATTCTTTCCTTCCTTCCCTTCAAAAAAGCACCACTATCCTCCCTTTCAGTATCTGAGTGTTTAAAATACTCACGAAAAAATGTCGTGTCATTTACTGTCACTGCTCTACAGACTCATATGAGTACCCAGACTTTTAAGTGACATTTTTGACAGAGGCTACCCTCATTCTTTGATGCAGGGCTGAGCAGCTCCAGGTGGCCAGCACCACCCACCAGCAGGACTGGGGTCCTTACCCTGTGACACAAACCCCCTCAATATGGGCAGTTTAGTCCACTGAGACCTTCACCTGAAGGGACAGACTCAGTTGACTAAACAGTCCCATATGCTGAAAGATGAAAAGCTCATCTAACATCTGCAGCTTTTTATACGGAGAGGGAGAGAAACAGTAATGGCTTTTGAAAACATGCAAGGATCTGCTTCACCAGATTTGAAAATTACAGTCTGAAAACAAACTGGATGCTCTACTTGGAGACTTTTCCAGGGGAAAAGAAAAGCAACATGTTTTAAAACAGTGCTTTGTAAACCTTGCATAGAGCCAGCTGCAGTCTATCATATCAAGTTTTCTTCTGGATTGATTCTCCCAGAAAGGTTTCATCAGCTTACAAGCAGCAGGGCTGTTGTTTCATTTCCCCTTAGGATTCTGCTGTGTGTCAAAGTAAGAAATTGAGACTAAACAAGAAAACGTGGAGTAAAGTTTAAGTACCTCTGTTGTGAAAGCTGTTAAATGGGAAATAGGCATTGCAGGGTACAAGTGTCAATTAGGAACTGGTTCCACTGGGAAACGACATTTTCGCATTGTTTCTGCCTTCTGGTTTGCTGTTGACACATCTGAGCTTACAAAAGTTATCCTCTAGTTACACATATTCCTGACATCTTTCCTTTGCAGGCCTGTCAGAATAGACAATTCACGCAAAACTTATTTGCCACTATCATTTTAAATTAATAATAATTTCAAATACTATAATAAAAGCATTGGATTTCCTCCTCACTCACTGCAAATCTGGGGTCCTCAGTTGTCAGAATGAAGTAATGATTTCAGAAATCTGAGGCTTTTGGCACCCAAATGTAAGTATTTCAGTGAGATCTGATCTGTGATTGACAGACAGGTGCAATGCAGTCCCGAAAGCCTCCCTTACAGATTGTAAATTGCATTGCCTTTGCAGGGGGGGAAAAGAAATAAAAAGTCAGAATGACTGGAAATAAAACATCCAGTGAATGCTTTATGAACTCTGGTGAATTCCAAAAACTGATTATTTCACAGCGTGCCAAAAGTGCTTTTTAGGAGCTGGACTCATTCTTAAGAACACATCTTCTCCTGTGTGGGGGTGTAATTGCAAGGAGAGTGCCACGGTCCTGCCTTCGAGCGAGGAAAAGACCAGTGGAGAGTTACCATCCCTGGCAAAGCTCTGCTGCGGCAGCGGCTGTCGGGACAGGGAGATGGTCTGTTCCAAACCCCACAGCAGGGGTTAAAAGGCTTTGAGCCCCGCACAAAAGGCCTCGCAACAATTACAAATCAATCCATACAGAGCCCTCGCTTATAAAAAAATGGCTGATTGACTCCTGAGTGGCTGAAAAGGTGTAGCTGGAATTGAAATTCGGTCTTGTAATTCTATCTCCAAATGCTATTGTAATTCCATCAGTCTTCCTTTCACCACTCGCTCTTGGACTCCTTCAGCGTGAGATTCCATGTATCACTTAACCCCACACTTATATCTGAAATCAGGAGAGAGACTTGTTCTTGTAACGTGTGGGATCACGCCACAGTGCTTCCCAAGGACCAAAAATACCCTCCCCTGCACCAGCGCCAGGATAATTGGAATGCATTGCCATCAACAGGAGAGTCGGTGTTTCTGCTGCATCTGCATTCCACATGGACTGTGAATTTGACAAGCTCCCATAATAATGGAAAACATTTCCGACAACTTTCAGAGCTAATATATTCTGATCCCTACAGAGCAAATTTTCTAAAAGAGAAGTGCATCAATTTACAGCTAAGGGTTGGTTAAGAAAGGCAGAGCTTTCCACAGAGAGGGATATAACAGTGAAGACACAAAGGCAGAGAAAAGTTATTTTCAAAACTTTCAAGCATAAATTGTGCCTAAAGCAAAGTTTGCATTTCCCCTTCTCAAACGCCATTAAATTCCAGGGAAACTTGGGAACACATGCCTGAATTAGGGCCATCAAAGACTTTGGCAAAGGGCCTGTTGAGTTACTGGCAAATTAAAAGTTGAGAGTTTCCCTGGAATATCTGCCCCCCACACCTACTTACACAAAGAGCACAGGAACCCCTGACTGCAGTCCCATAGAGAGCAATAGTTGTTGGAAAGTAGCTCAAAGAGGCAAGTGGACACGGGCAGGTCCGGGGAAAAGCCACAGAAACCCGCCATGCAGCAGGACTGAAATAAGCAGGTTATGGGCTGTGCAGGAATAAGGGACAGTGCCCTCCGGTAAGGCAGGCTAACATAGCAGTTCCCCTTCTTGCTCATTTCATAAGGAATTTTGGTGTATCGCTCTGGTCGAAATGAAAACACAGTTCTGTAATGGGATTTTTCCTCTAAGCACTGCCATTGTGCAGAAGACAATCAAAATAAAGCTGGTAAGAAAATGAAGTCCAATATACTGTGGGGCACAAGATGGCAAACAGCCTCTCTCTCCTGCAGTCAGCAGCCTGTGCAGTTTTCTTGGGTTAAATCCTTCAGATGGCTGAATTTCTGTGTCACAAACCAGTTTCTGCACCTGTGGACAGGCAAACCCGTGCCCTTGCAGAACGGAAGGACATTGTCAGGCTAGTGAAGAATTTCCACACCCAACGTGTGAACTTGGAGTTTGCCTCCCATGTCAATCCAAAATAAGTCCAATGCACTGATCTCCAGATGTAGCACTCAGTCCGTGTGTTTGAGGAACGGGAGCTATTGACATTTTGGAGTCTGGTTTGACCAAACACCATTCAAACTAATTCTCAGTCTGACAAGAAGGGCAATTTCTGCTTTTTGTCTTATTTCATTATACTTGAAGTCAAAGGTGTCTGCAGTCAGAAGTGGCCTTTACATTATGAGATTCAACAGCAAATGAATACTTTCAGATAACACAGTTTATGGAGCTAAATGGTCAGCACATATGTTCACACACTGGAACCAGCTGTTCACTTTGGTAGGCTTAAACCTGACAGCAGGGCATAAATATGACACACAGCTATTCTGCATATTTCTCTCCCATATTTCAGGCTGCCTATTGCAACAACACCTACGAGGGTCTATTCAGCTAGAAAAGAAGAGTTATTGTGCCATCCCGAAAGTGGTACAAAAGCATAATATTGAAGTTTGAATTTTAAGCCATGAATGCACATGAGTCCAAAGAAGAGACCTACACAAGGTCATCTTTCTCCAGGAGAGCATTTCTTTCCTTTCAACTGACCATTCACCAGTCACAAAGAATTATCACAAAAAAAGAAGTACTTAAACCCACGTTCTTCAGTTGAGCATGGTTTAATGCTTCGATGGACTTAAACATGATTATGCTACAAAGTGGCTTTGTGAATTTGCCTCAGCACCCACTTTGATCCTACACTTGTCATCTGAATGAGCAGATGGAAATAAAAGAAGAATACCACTAGTAGTGAATGGTGTCCTGTTAGTGTGCTTGGACAGGACACAGGACATTAGGAACAATTCAGAGGTTCTCGCCATACACTGCATACAGTCTTCAAGTTTTGACCTTGAGCCAGCACAAGCAGTTCATATACGTTACTTAAAAATGAATCAACCTGGCAGTCTTAGGAATTTCAGCCCTAGTATGAGCTATTGATTCTGGTTCTGCATAACAACTGTCAGCAGTCTATAAATTTTTAGTTAAAAGAAGAAGACTGGTGAGGAAGAAAGCTTTGTGTAATTTTACTCACCTTCTCTTCTCTGAATAAAACCAGCCATGTTTTCTAGAATATTATGTCTCCTCCTCTTTCTTGCTATTAAGGCTGTCATTTTTTTACTCACACAGACAACGAGGGAGCATATGGCCTATTTTTCTATGATTAAACCCTTGCAATTACACCAAAGAATTCCCATTAGAAATCCATGAAAGCAGCATCATAATGCTTGCTCTGGAGTGCTGCTCGTGGTTGCTCAGTCCTTTTCCCTCCCTGCAGGCCTCTGTTCACAAGCCAGAGGGGTTATTGCTTTCCTGTTCTGTTCAGCAGGTCAGCACTTACAAGTGATGTTGTGCTTCGCACAACATGTAAATAGCACGTAAACACGCCTACCAAGGAGACGAGTGTTTGCAGTGTCTGCCTGCACCTTCCGAGGCACAGATGCTGAGGCAAGTCAGACTTCTCTGTTCTGATTATTCCTCAGCTGCAAATAGTGCACAGAGCCAAAACATTATCTTCCTCTTAAAAAGCCTCCAAGGGCTTGTAAAACCTGATGAAACCGACACCAATGTGAATTCAACATACTGCCTCCACCTTACAGGCTGCCAGAGTCATTAGCAAGTTTTTAACTCACCTTATTGTTGCTGTTCTGTGGGATAAAAGCAACTTCATATTGCTGGTAATGTTCTCCAAGCAGCCTGATGCTAACTTTGCTTTCCCTATCGATCCTGCTCACTTGAAAACATTGATTTTTTTTTTTCCATTCCACATTTCTGTTATGATGAAAAAGCCGTGGCATTTGCATTAGCTCCTTTTCTGTGCCCCAGGATCATCTGTGGAGAAACAGGCACCATAATGCCAGCTGAGCTATTGAGGGGAATAAAGAGGGTCCAGAGAGAGTGACTGATATCACTGGCCTGTGCATCACACACAGAAAGGGCAACTCAAGTACATATAATGCAGACATTCCTGTGCGTGCATGCACACATAAAATACTTACTGGTAAGAAATAGCATTATTCCTTTCTCTGCGGAAAATTTTCTTGCTTTATGAAAGAAAGGGATTGTACATGGAGCACGTTCAGGCATGGCCACAGCACGTCATAGCTGGCCTCTGGTGGCCCATACCTAATGGATTGCACTCAAGCTGTTCTAGTCTGTGCCAAGGCCGGAACAAAGTCAGGCTCAAATCAGGGAGCCATAAGTCCCTCTTCAGCCTTTTATTTGTACCCAGTGAATACTGAGGGCATCTGCAAATCTTGCCAGAAAACCTTAAGAAAGTTTCCTCCAGATTTGAAAGTAGCCAAATAGGATTGTCATTTTCAAAAGGCTTCAGGAAAGGGCCTGGCCTCTTCTGATGTGCCTCCTCTTGCCATTTTCAGGCCTTCTCCATTCACTGTCAGTGCCAACGTGTGTGAAAGCACCGTCACCCCTCTACCCAGCTTTTGGAAAGGGAAGAATACTATCCCATAGTCTATTACAGAGACCAGGTGTACAAGAATGAATGAACCATGAAAATTCCTAGGACATAGTACCAAAGCACAGCCTGGACTCTGGAGAGTGCAGTCCCTGGGCCCTGTGCTCTCCCACAGCATCCCTCTTGTGTGAATCAATTTGCCACCTTTCAAAAGCTTTCAAGTCCAGTACTGCAGCCACTGAACCTTTAGAACACCCTGAAGCAACTACGAAATCTTGCCAACTGTTTTAAAAGCTGCAGCAAAAGTTCAATGGTCTTAATTTGTTCCAAGAAAGCCTCAGCTTTAACAAAATTCCCACTGACTGCAAAGAGAAGAGCAATATCCAGCCCTTCTTTCCTTGGAGCGTGGTCCTAGTAGACCACTAGGACCTATATCACTTACTTTAAATTATCGAATAGGAAACCCAGGAAGAGACTATTAAACAAGTGTTAAACATGACAAAAACATTATTTCCATTTAAAAGAGTTTCTTTAATTCTTTCAGGTGGTTAATACAAAGCTTGAACATGTCATGAACAGGGTGTAAGGAAGAAACCTCTAAGCTGTTGTTTTAAAATAGCAACAGCCATGTCCTACTGATTCACAATCACATAATGCATTCTGGAAATGGGGAGGATTTGGTCTGGGCTCCTCTCTGTCCCTGTGTATCTGGACAGTCCATCTCCCACCTTTAACTATCTCAAGATGCAATCTGATGCTGAGTTTCCAGGTTCCACACACTAATATACTCCAAGAGCAGATCTGCAAATGCCTTTCTGTACATCCTGTCCTTCATCATTCAGAAACACAATCCCAGAAATACATTACCATTTCACTACCAGGTGGAATGATGTCTCCAGGTGCTCCCACCTCTCCTGGAGTCTGAGCTTTGTGAAAGGATATCTATAGTAATATCAAAGAACTACAGGGTTCACCTCACTGTTGCCAGATGTTGGGAAAGAAATTGAACAGGGAAAAGCCTGTTAGTGAGCATATGAGAGGCAGGCATGCACCCTGACCTCTATCATCAGTTCTCAAATTTCTTACCCTTCAAATTGTAAGGTAGGCAGTTTCTTTCTTTTTTAATTTTTTTTCCCCAGCAAGGGAGCAAAAGGTCCCTGTTAAAAGTATTCCACACAACATTTTCAAAACTGCTTTTGCAAACAAAATAAAATCTTATGTATCAAGTGGTGTCAAGTTACTTTTCCATATTATGTAAAAACCTACAATAGACAAAAAATACACAGTAGCTAAACTCAAAACTATTCTTATTTACCTCAGCAAATCTTTACACCTCCTGTTCCTGCAACAGTCTGACCAGTGTGTGAAACACAGAAGTTACTTGGAATGGCCACTGTTAGTTTAGGGTGACATTAACAGGCTACTAGAGCAGAAAGGTGAGTGTACTGCAGCTTAGACACACCAGCTGAAGAGCACCGGTGTGTGCTGGGAGATGTTTGCTGAAGCAGAGACTCTGCTGGTGGGGCACATTTTCTTCTGAAGTGACAACCTTGTCCTTGTCTGAGGTGAGCTCCTGAGTCCCTGCATTGTTGGTAGCACCTTCTCCTCAGTGAGATTAACCCCAAACACCTAAGCCCCAAGGAGGGCTGACTGTCCAAAAATTCCTGACTGACAAATTCCTATGCAAAGGAGGTGGCTGGGAGAGCCTGGTTGCCCCGCAGGGCCAACACTTCTCCTTTTCCATTAGAATTTCAATTCTGCTGCCTGTTGCAATGGTTCTCTATTTCCTCCCCACTCCCATTTTTACCTTATTAGCCCACTTGGGCAAATGAGACCAGATTTAAGTGGTTCTTCAAAGACAAAATGTCAAGAACATTCAAAAAGATCTTGCTTCCACTGAAATGAGCTTTAAGAAATAAAAAAATTGTGCAGAAGAAAAGCAAAAAATGTTTCAGTGACAATTATGACAATATTTTCATTCAGTAAGACCAGGGGCTTGTGTCCACTACTCACTTCACTAATGGTAAATAAAACAGAGGAAATGTTCCAATCTGTAGAGGAGCTGGATATTGTTTGAAACATCCCCTAGCACCTTTCTGCATCTTTGAAAGTGTTCTGATTATCCCTTTGCCAGTAATCTTTTGCTTTTCTTTGCTCTTGCTGATCCTCTGGTAGGACTGAGGGGGAAGACTGCTATCTAAGGATAAGATCATTCTGGCTGGGTTGTTTCTAAAGACACCTGCACATTTGAGTAAGTAGCACACCTTTAAATATTTGAAAGCTATCGTGCTGATATGCTTTGAAGAGTAGACAGCAAAACGCCACCTCCTATGCTGAGCTTAGTTTCTATTTTGAATAAACTGTGTCCTTTTCTTCTATCTCCTCATTGCTTCTTTTTAATATTTAAAGAGAAAAGCAAATTTCCCTTAAGCAACTAAATGCTACGTATAGTAAAAAGAATCTTTACATTGTTGTGACTCTAAAATGAAGGGAGATATAGATTAGAGTTTACAGCACAGCAAAAATAAAAATTATTTAGACAGAGAAATTTGTATAGTAGAGTTGTCTGGAGATTACTTTCTTCATTTAAATTTTGTGAAACAAGATATGTGATACTTATACAAATTCCAATCTCTTAAGAAAACAAAGACAGAAAGCATATATCTTTCTGAAGCGTCTCTGAAAATTTATAAATGATGATTTAGTATGAACTTTCTGTTTTTAAAAAAAAAGAAAAAGGTATTACAGAAGACATGGCACTTTATATGTGTGCTTTTTGGATAAGCAAAGGCAGGCCTTTTGTTATGCACCAATTGATTTTAAGCACAGATTTTATAAAATGCGAGCGCTTAGGATATTTCTCATTTTAAAAAATTCATATAGGAAGCTGAGAGATAGATTTTAGAAGAGAACACAACACATATTTGTAAAATAATTGCAGTATATTGACCAAAGCCATTAAAGGCACTGCAGACAACAGCATGACTTGACAGTCCTCATCGAATTATTGATTCACTTTTCTCTCCCAGAAGCGCACTAGCTCAGGCTCTGTTCAGTTTACTGAACACAAGGCAGAAGGCACCTTTTCATTGCCGCGGTCCCAGCTGTTATTGGACATCACTTCCCTGTGCTGCTTTTGGCAGGGTAGTGCTGGTGTGAGGTGCCTGGTTAGAGAAGGACCAACACTTGACTCAGAGGTGTGTTGCTGTTCGCACAAGGACTGCATCTCTGGCCCCAGCAAACCGTGGAGCCTCCTTCAGATGCCTCCCTTGCCCTTGCACAGGCATCTTAAAGAATTGATAGGAAGGACTTGCAACAACCCGTCTATGCAATGGTGACGTGGTGATACTGCTCGCAAGTGAGAAAACCCCGAAGTCTGAGCTTCCTGGTGGAACACAACACATCCACAGATCTCTTCCCACAAAGAAACGGGTCTTGATGCTGTGGAAAATCTGAAAGGTACCCGAATTTAGCTGGGAGGTGTGTGCTTTGATGAAGCAGTCAGTGTTCACAAAGGAATTCACTGGGGCAGGAGGGCCAGGCACGCAGAGATCTAAATGCAGATGGGCGCCCAACTCAAACTCTGACTACACCAACAGTAGAATCAAACCACAGAGCTGCAAGAGGTTTCAAGAATCAGGCACCTGTCATGACAGACAAGGAGCCCCTCAGTTCCCCCTGCCCTGCTCACAGAGTTACAGCCAGGACTGCACCCGCTCCACACAGGTGACGAGGTGGTGCCCACTGCAGGCCCTCTGCCCCACAGCCCCTCCCTCCAGGCAGCAGCTGTTCCTGCTGAGCCTCTTCACAGTGCTCACTGCTTTGGAGTGACAGCGCAGACACCTGAGATTCAGAGAAACCTCCTGGGAAGGGGTTTTGTGGAAATGAAGCTCCTGCAGCTACTGGAGCTGTGTCAGAAATAGTCCAGTGATTCCTCTGCAGAAGGCCACAGCTGCTGTAGCCCTTGGAGGGGAATTCAGTGTGCTTCTTGCTCATCCTGTTGGACAGAGGAATTCCCAGAGAAGTGCCACGCTTCGTAACTCTGTGCCGTAACACAGAATGCATTATCCACAATTAAAAGCATGATTACAAGCATTTGTTCTTCAAATTCTTTTCTCAGTTGCAGACCAAATGGCAAAAGCATGAATGGGTTTGTTTCAGAATAACTATCAAGAATATAGACAGACTCTGATCTCATTTTCTAGACTTATCCATGGCATGTCTGTACTTCTGGAATGAAAGTAACCACTTGATCCCCTCTCGGCACGTAGACTGGAACAGAACAGTTTAGGGATCTCTGTCTTTGCTATATGCTGGGAATGATGACACATGCACAGGGAAAGCTGCAATACAACCAGCACAGGCCCCAGACCTACTTACAGTCGGCTTTTGACAGCTTGGTGTCCGCTTGAATTTCCTTTGATCCATTTAAAAAAGCAGCAGATAATGACAACACGTTAATCGCTGGGCAGAACAGTAACTTCAGAATCAAAAGTGCTTGTTCTGAGCGGGAAGGTGCATTCATAAAGTAAAACATTTGCCTCTCCACATTTTACTGACTGGGTGGGCATTTACCAGTGGCATCGTGTTCTCATCAGAATTCCGACAGCAGTGCTATTGCCTGATCCACTCCCACCCCCACACCAGTTGCCTGAGATGACCAGCATCTGACTCCTCTGCTGCTAGACAGTCTTTTGATCTGGGACAACTTCAGTGGATGAAAAAACAGAAAGCTCCCAATCTCTGTACAGGTTAAGGAACTCCCAGTGACCACAAGGAAATCAATGCCATGGAAATATGGTATCCCAGAAGAAGTGACAGACACTGCTGCAGCTGTCAAAAGGGAAAGACAGGTCAGGCAATGGCAGAACTGTCTGTTCTTTGGATTAGAGAGGAAAGTGTCAGCTGAGAAATATGTTAAAAAAGCACCTAAACCAGGTGGCTTCACTCTCTCAAAGTCCAGAAATACCAAAGAGAAACAACCTTGGAATGACTCTAATTCATTACAGCACTAGGGAACCTGCCAAACAACTCAACCGTAAAATAAAAATTCAGGCTTTTTTACTTAGAGTGTTTGGGGAGAGGGATGAGGACAATAGGTTTCTTGTATGAAAAAGAAGAGAAGAGAAGAGAGCAAGTTTTCAGTTCAAAATGAAGTGTATAAGAAATAAAAGCAGTAAGGTACTGGTACTAGTTACAAAAGCACTTAAGTCTCCATTTTACAAGCTCATGGTCACTGCTTACACCCTGCCAGGTACAAGTGGAAGCAAACAGTCTGTCTGATATTGGTACCAGGCATTTGAAGAACACCACTTCCCTTAGTGGTGTACTTTGAGGGAGGAAAAACACAACCTGAGTGAGAGCATCGGATTTCTGAGCAGACAGTGGTAAAAAGGGGGTGAAGGGAACAGAGGCTTTCAGAATGTGTGCAGAATAAATGAGGGCCTTCCAGCTCAGATAAAATGAGGACCTAGGAAAGCCAGGACTTAAAAACTTTTATCAGCCACCAGTTGAGCAATAAGTACCTTACATTTGATTTGTCATAGGAACTTATTCCTATTCTTCCTTTGCATTAAATTACAACGTTTTGAGCCTTGGTGTATTTCTCCAGGGAACAGTGACTGAGAACCGACTGCATTGGCAACAAACCAAACTGAAGGAATGCCACAAAACTAACAGAAACAATCACATGTGAATTCACATCAGCAATATTTACACCCATTGCATGTTCTCTCCAGCTGAACACACTGGAGAATGTGACTGTTGGCAGGAATCAGGCAAATGAACAGTGAATAATAAGCTCAAGTAGAGACTATTCACAGGAACTGAATTTTGAATTTGCATTCAGGTCAGAAATGCTGGTGACAGCAGGCTCTGCTCATCCAAGCAGGGAAAGGCACAGACTGTGGTTCCTCTGTCCGCTTTTTGACTTTCAAAACATTCCCTCAGATGGGTACAGACCCCACCTTACTTTATTCCCTGAAACTAAAAGATGCAACACTCTGAGCAGGTTCAAGGAAATGGTGAAAAGAGACATCTGTCAGAAAGATGACTTGTTTTCAAATGGCCTGTCTACATCTGCTACAGAGCCATCTGCAACAGCATCAGTGGCCATCAGGAGTGAAGACAGCACTTAGGATGGAGCTGATGGAAAGTCCACAATATAGACAAGCAAGAAGGACTTTCTATCCAGCCTCTTCACCTTGCTGCTGTTTTATAAGGAAGGCAGACTCATTGTACATGGCATGTCTTTATTTTTGTAATGGTAATCTTCATCAGTTGTGGCTGCCTTATGTGATCTTAAAACCCTGACAGAAAAGAAACAGAGAGACTTCATAACTCTTAACGTCTCCTCAACCCCAAAAAATCTAGGGGGTAAAACAGTAAAAAGTGCTTTGCAGAGCTCTGGCAGTCTCCCTTTGACTTCTTAGGCCTCTGCACTTTCCACCATGGTGACGGTCTTTGCTAATGTTTTTAGTGACTAGAGAGAATTCCCTCACTTAACTGCATTGTCAGAAGAAATTAACGCAAGCTGGGAACTGGAAGAGAGGGAACTTAGTTCGCCTGCCTTTGTTCAAGGTAATTCAACCACTCCCTTTAAAGAGCCCTCTGGCACCTCAGCTTTCCCACCACAGAAATTACTCCCTCACTATAATCACCCGGAGGCGATACCAAGCCTTTCCTAGAAGCATCCAACATCTCAAGCTGTTTAGAGAACTCTCAGCAAGACCTGACTACTCCTCCTCTCCCTGCTTTCTGCTGGGGCTACTGTGACTCCTTCCCACCTGTACCTAATGCTCACGGGGAGCTGAGCAGCTCAGGTGCATCCCTCTTACTGCTTTGCCTGGGAGCTGCAAGGATTTACTTCAGCAGGGGGAAAGTTTCACTCCTTGAAGGAGGCAGCTGTGATCTTTTCTCTCCACAGAAGCAGAGTTAATTCTCAGCTTGCCAACAAGGGTACTGATTTTCCCGGTTGGCTCAGACTTTTCAGTAATCACTCCTATACCCCTGGGACTTTCAGCATATTTTTAGATTGGACTCTGCTGGGTCCTACTACAACAAAATATTCAGGGCTGCATTTATGAAAAAAACCCCTCTTGTCATTATTTTTGAAACAAATTCCCTATCATTTTAAAGTCACATTTGGAACAAAAGTAAGTAGCTGTCTCACAGCATTATTTTTAAAGCACAAAAACCAGCTGCAGCCCAGAAAAGGACTTCTTGACCTCATTTAGAGGGCTGTTAACTCTTATGTCTTAAGTACCATTACTCTTTACAGCAAATAATTTCATCACAAGGCAGTGGATTAGAGCCTTGCATTAATGATCTCTGTACATGACACTTCCACAGCTGATAATCAAGTAAATCCGTGTGTCTTCTAAACACACACCAACACACCCATGCAATTGTGAATTGTCCATAACTGCCTTTGTCAGGAAGTCCAGCAGTGTGAGGTCCCCAAACCTCCCAAGACTTTGTGAGGGTGCTGGTTCTTTCCTTCACAGATATGGTCCTTGTCATGGTCACCAATACCTCCTCTCACTCCTGAACTGTTCACTGCGTGCTGTACTTTTGTTTCCCCACTACGAGTGCTGGGGTCTCTAATGTGATATCTCAATGTTGCAACCCAAAATGGGGAAAGTCATACCGCGAAAACATGACCAAAATGACAAAAGAGAACAGGCTTTTCCTTTCTGTAAATATCTCATCCATCCTTTTGGCAAGATGGACAAGTTGCTGACAAGAACGGAATAAAATGTCAAAGACGTCCTCTAGCAGATTACGTCTAATTGATCATTTCATCCCCCCACGAGGCAGTGCTGATTCTGAGGGGGTTCCTTTAGTCACTGAAACTAATCAGAGTCAAAACCATTCCTATGGTGCTATTTTCCTCTTCTTCCTTTGCTCACTGTATTTCCCTGTTGTACACACACACACTCACCTGGTCGCATGCTCACAACATATAAATAACCACAACTTCACAGCAAAAGGAGAAAGAATCATAGAATGGGTTGGGTTGGAAGGGACCTTAAATATTATCCAGTTCCAACCCCCTGGCATGGGCAGGGATGTCTTTCACTAGACCAGGTTGCTCAGAACCCCATCCAACCTGGGCTTGAACACTTCCAGGGATGGGGCATCCAGAGTTTCTCTGAGCAACTTGTTCCAGTGCCTCACCACCCTCACTCACCGCAAAGAATTTCTTCCTGGTACCCAGTCTAAATCTCCTCTCTGTGAATAAAGGTATTCACAGACACAGCAAGTGTGTGCTGAGAAGTTTGAGCAAATTACCCTCATTAATACATAGGATTAATTACTCAGTCCATGAATAAATGGTGTAGACATATCAAACTCCTTTAGGATTTATAAAGAATTTAGAATTTCAGAGCTGTGAGCAACAAATTATGTCCAAGTAGTACAGAGAAGGATGGGAGTGAACAGAATGAACACCCACCAAAGGGTCAGAGTTAGCCCATCTAACCTAGGAACTGGATTTTCCCAGTTAATTAAGTGTGCTAGATGTCTGCCTCTCTGAGGATCCACAACACCCTGAGAAGGTCACAGATTCACTCATTGACTGCTTTTTACACCCCAGCATGGCTGTCTTCCAATCTTCTGCTCGTACCTCTTAGTGACTGACAAATTTATCTAAAACATGGCAGATTTAGATTCAACGGCCTTCTCCTTTCGCAGAGACTATAAACAACATCCCAGTTAAGTTCCCTAAAATTTAAACCAAAATGTTTTACCTAACCTCCCTGTTAAAGTTGTAAAATACTCCCTGAATCACAGAAAACAAATGAAAAACAAAAAGAAAATTAATTACTGCATAGCATGCTGACTGTAAGTTCCATCTGGGAGAGGAGAAAAAGAAGCTAAATTGAGAATATTTACTGTGAGATAAATAATCACGAAATACAAGATTTTGCAGCTAAAGAAAGGAGTTAACTACCACATTACTTCTCACTCTAACTTACTTGGATTCAATCAATATTTTGCTGTTCACTGAAAATGAAAAAACTCAGCAGACTGATGGCTGGGGCACTGCAGCAGCCCATACAGCATGCAGGCAGTGGTCCTGTCAAGTTAAGGGCAGCAAAATCACGTCTCACACATCCTGGGTATGAGCCCTTAACACTGATGTATTCAGTAAAATCTGAAGAGGAGGAAGAAAACAGCTTTGCTCTCCTTTCACCTGTCTCGTAAGAGAGAGCTGTTTCAAGTACCTGTTTACAGCAAATTGTTCACCGATATCAATCCCAAGCTAACTGCAGAGCCACGGACAAGCACCTGAGAAGGACTTGGTCAGCTCAAAGCAGGCACTGCAGTCTCCTGCACCGAATTACCCAGTTCTCTGCAAGCAGCTCCAAGGCAGTTCTGTTCTCTCTGCCAATGAGGCAGCACTGGCTCTGAGCAATGCACTCACAGCACACAGCTCGGCAGCCTTGCCTGCACACCTGACTCAGCTCCCAGAATGTCTTGTGTTGCCTTCCTGTTCCACACCTCAGAATCCAGTTTATTTTAAGCCCAGAGGTGTTCAAACAATAAGAAAACTTTTGGGGGATGCTGTTCCATGCATAATTTAGCTTCTCTTGTCAATTTGGATGTCCTACAGGCACCGCAATGATTCTCCAGAAATAGAGAGGGATTGGAGGAGTTATGTTTGTGTTTGTATTAGTTATCATTCAAACTGAAACAGATTAAACACACTAGAATTTTGAGGAACAAGCTTCCCTCCAGCCTAGCTGGTGGAATATAGCTCCCTTCTGTGGAGACAGCGTGTCACACACACAGGCACAGACTGCCTCGTTCCCCAGGAGCCTGGAAAGGTTAGAAGAAGGGAAAACACATTTCCTACCTATCTAACACAATGCAACACGCAGAGAGAGATGAATTGCTTTGCTTTAGTCTATCATTACCTTGTCATAAAACACTATTAGCCTAATGCTTCATTCCATGGTAGCCTCGCAGCAGCATGCTCTCTTTTGGGGGACACAAGCAACTGGCTCCAAAATACATTCTGCCGTGGAGGAATCTATGTCGAGGGTTTAAATTATCTGCATATCTTTAATCTTAATCCAGGGAGCAATGGAGGATCGGCTACTTATTTATGACAGGGCTGGGGTGAGCTGCCGTGAGCAGGGTAATTGAAACAGTATTTCAGCCTGTCTGCCGCTGATTTGTGTAATGGCTGATGTTAGCTACGGCATAATCACAGCGCTAAATGGAAAAGAAAAAATAAAAATGCATTAAACATATGTTTTTATGTTGTGTTTTATGATCACATTTTTTATTGCACTTTCAAATTCTGTTGTTCCTTCCTTTCTGAGATCAATTTACTTGCCTGGCAGCAGTTTTCTGCATTAAAGCTCGAGAAAGCTGATCTGCTTTCTCTTATTCTCTTGATTATGGGAGCTTTCAGCCTGAGAGCTGCTAAATTCTTAAGACTGAGGGCTATGACCTCTTTTAAAGTTACTGTTACCAAAAAAAAGGTTCAGTTCATGCAAATTATTGTCCTTCAAATAATGATCTTTATTTCCCAGGAAGGAGTTATTTTGTTCTTTCCTCTATGAGTTTTTCAGCATATTGTTAATTCTTCTCTTGTCATGTACTATTCTTGATGTTTGACAATAATTTCAGTTAAGTGATTTAGTGCTGCCTCAAATCAAGAAAGACATGGCATGATTTACCATCATGCCCATTATTTCCTTTCCTTTTAAAGGAGAAAGGGCTCCCAGACATCATCTTTGGATGCTATGCCAAGGTGCCTTGCAATTCCTCCAGCAAGCACTAAACACTGTTCATGGCCCTGTCTTTCCAGCCTTGGTGACTTCTGACTGTGTCACACCCACCTGGTTTTTGGGCAGGAACCTGCTGGCCCATGACAGCTTTCCCATCACCTCTACTGCTACTTGGTGTCACAGGTCCCCTTTAGTTTACAGACTTCTTGCAGCACCCAAATCACCAGGAAACAGCAGCCAAAGGCAGCCTTTCAGTCCCTGGATGCCCAACAACAGCCCCGTGACAAAACCTGCTCGCCAGATTACAGCAGGAGTCACCTTGAGACTGCTGGTGCTCAAAGAGGAGTCAGCAGAACACCAGGGACTCCAGAATTCCCTACTCCAGAGCCATGCACCAGTTTTAAAGGCAGCAAACCAGGTTCATTTTCAGCAATCCGTGTTTTGTCAGAAGCTCCTCAAAACCCGCAGATTTCTGTGATATATGTTAGACTTGGCAAATACGCTTTTTCCCTAGAAATACATACTTCCTCAGAGAATTTCCGGCTTGCAAAATCTGGGACAATCCCAGGCCATGCCAGACTAGTTAGGGCAAGTTTTAGCTGTCAAATGCGAGCTGTCAGCCTGCACATCCCTGCCATGGAACCACCAGCACCCCCAGCCACCTCCAAGGTGAGCTCTCAGACTGCAGTCCCTCCGACTCCTTCCCTCAGTCTCTGAATTTTAAACATTAGTCCTCCATATTCCCTTAGGAGCCATTCAGCCTTGAGCCTAAAAGACTGCTCTCAGGCTTAAGCCTAAGCCCAGAAACTTAATTCCAGTCCAGTCCTGCTCTCTATTCTGACTTCTAGACATATCTAGACAGCACCATTACCAGAGTAATAATGCTCAGAGAGGAAAGGATGGGCTGAACATCAAAAAATTTCTTGCTAAAGGTCTGGACTTGATCTAGCACATTCCACTTTAATGCTACCCTTGACGGATGCTGAGAAGTGTCCTGTAAGGAGCATAACTCTGGCCTACTAAGTATCAAATCTGCTGATATTTACATAGGAGTGTAACAAACGAAGTGCAGCCGGACCACCCAGCAGAGTCACACCAGCTGCTGGCTAAAGGCAGACATTTTTCCCAGTGCCTTTTGCCATGTTCCTTCTCATGCACACATAAACTTCCCAAACTTTTCTATTATACAGAAAGAAACTCTGGTATTTCCAGAAGGAAATTCAGGAAGTAAACAAAGAAATTGTGCTGGGATGAAGGGTTCAGCCAAATGCATCAAAGGGACATGTGGGCCAGTAGAATATGGACAGTAACAAAGACTTGTCAGGGAGCTATCACCTTTCTCTCTCCTCTCATGAGATGGCATCTGGATATTTTTTACCCCCCAACAATAACCTTCTAAGAACAGAACAGAAAAGTTTTGTGGCTTGCTACAGGGAAAAATATCATCATCTGCACGATCTCAGTGAGAAGAGGCCACTTGCCTCCTTGGAAAGATTACAGAAAAAGGAAGAAATCATAGCAAGGGAACTCTCTGATACATCAGTACCTAGATACCCACTGAGAAAACCTAATCCCCAGAACTGCTGTGCAGAAGCTGAAAGACAGCCATTTAACCTTAGTACTGCCACTGCTACACTGCTTACAAAAGCATCCATGGGAAACCTTTAAGTGGATGAAGTTACAGTTGGGAGAGAACTATTCTACTCCCATGAAGTCTGACACACTCAGTCCCCAGACAGAGGATTCATCAATTACAGCTAATAAATACTTTACAAATGCAAAAAATTAGTGTATTTCTAAATGTGGAAAGGTTAGTCTTTCTCAGACAGACAGTTCCTCGTCTAAGCAGGCAGTACAAATGTATTTTTCTACTGTGGAGACACTCGCTGCTCCTGGCATGGGTTCATATTACCGAAGCAACTTCCTTTTCATAGCAGAGTCATGTTCTAGGAAGGCTGCAATATAATTTTACAGACATCCTGGCTTGGGTGAATCCTGCCTTAGGGATGTTGTTATCTAATGGTAAATACACTGCACATGCTACAGGGAGGGTGAAATGTTATTTTCCTTAATCTAAACCGTGCCTATGACAGAAGAGAGCTTATAACATTAAAATCAGAGAGATAAGACTTACAGGAGCGACAAAGGCTCTGACAAGGCTCCCAGCACGGCCAGGCAAACGTAAGCACAGTGCCCTCATGATGGCCAAGGCTATCTCCCCAAAAGGGGTCTCCGGAGGAGCAAAGCTCTGCAGGTCACATGGCAGAGCCTGTCTCAGATGGGTCACGTTTGGTTACTGTCCCTCTTCAGCAAGGATCACAGGATCACGGAATGTCCTGAATTGGAAGGGGCCCACAAGGATCATCAAGTCCAACTCCTGGCCCTGCACAGGACAGTCCCGAGAGTCACCCCATGTGCCTGCACACGTTGTTCGAACGCTCCTTGAGCTCTGCCAGCCTTGGTCCTGTGACCATTCCCTGGGGAGCCCATTCCAGTGCCAATGGTTCCAAAGCCCAGCCACCCTCTGGGTGAAGAACCTTTTCCTGATATCCAACTTAAATGACAGTAAACCAGGCCTTAGACATAAGCTTTTTCAAACACTTTTCTTTGCCAGGATGTGCACTCCCCAGAGTGGGCCTCAATATTTTGTGAGTGCTCCTTGATCCCATGCTCTTTCTGTTCCCAGGGTAATGCAGCTGAGCCCAGCCAGCTCCCACCTCTGCCTCCCCTCTCTGCTGTGGCAACAACATTCTGAGCCATTTGTTGTTTTAAAAAAAAAAAAAAAAAAAAGGGAATTTCTTCTGTCTACCTTCCATAGAGCCTCACTCTCTCTGGCCCATTGTTTAGTACCATGTCCATGTCTGTTCCTCACTTCACTGGGTATTTCCAAGTTCACGCTGTGCAAGGCTCAGACTCGCTCAGACCTCGGTTTACGCCCGTGCACAGCTCTGTGTGGAGTGCAGGGAGGAGAAAACACGATAACCCAGGGACTGCTGCCTCATCTCTGATGGATCAGGGCTGGAGGAAGCTGATAAAAGAGCAATGTGGCCTGCACACCAAACTGCTCAGGCAGCTTGTACGAGAAATCTGCACCCTGAGAAAGGGTCACCCAAGTTCTAGCATATTGCAACAACTTGAGAAAATGTAAAAATAGAGAAAAGGTAGGAGGAAAGACATAGCGAAATACAAAAGCTTTTTTCTCCTCTGAAATGAAGGTGAAAAACTTTCAAAAATTTCTTGTGAAACTGCTGAATGACTGTGGCATCTGATAAATCAGAGATGTACTCCTGGAGGTGCACAGCCCTCAGAGGCACACACGCTCCCAACACTACGAGGAGCTTTGCCCTGTCTTGGGCACTGCAAGTCCTCGATACAAATAGCTTGAGAGCTCTGCTGAATACAGGTGGGCTTAAAATATGCTTTAAATTAAGCACTTGCTTACATTCCTTGCTGAACCAGAATGAATATCCTGTGTGTTGGCACAGTCTCAGCTTTACAGCTGCAAGAAGTATACCAAGGAGAATGAAGTGAGTTTGTCATTTCCAGCAAAATAACAGGCTTACAAAGCTATCGAGGGCCACAAACAAGGAGAGAAACAAGGCCAAGATTTTTATCTGTCCTTGAATCATGACAGAGCACCAAGGAAGACACAGTGAAAAATCTTTCTTTTCCCCCCTTTTTTCCTTGCTTGGCTGAATGAGTGTGTGTCTGCAGCTCCATTCAAATCGGATTATCTCACTTTTAGAAATGAATTCGCCAAGGAAACAGCTGCTTATCACAAGGCTGCAAGTAGGATGCCCCTCAGACCACCAGCTCCCAGAACCTGGGATAAGTAATTAGAAATGTGTAGGGCTAAAGGAATGTTTGTTCTTCATCACAGAAGACAAGTATTGATAAGTTTTCGCTATGCCAGTTCCCTGCTGCTTGCTTTCTCACACTGCTTGCCCCGAGGTAAACCATATAATTTGAAAATTACAAGAGTCACATTCCTATTATTCCACTAAAGACATGTGAGGTTTTCTATAATACCCCTGGTTAAACTTTTTAACATTTCTCTTTCAAAAAGGAAGAAGATAATGACTCTAATTTGAAACATAAATTGACAATGCCATGATTTCACTGTATAGCAACTTGAATGGGCTTATTTAAAGCAGCAATGACACAGGCACTCTTTTTGTTTCCTTCATGCTCCTAAAATTGATATATTTCCCCCCCAACCTTTTTTTTTTAAAGTGCAGAAACTTATTTAAATATTTAAATAAAATAGACTGTCTCATTTTTCAGAAAAACTACACAAACTACACAAAATATTTTAATGTGAATATAAGCTAAAGAGACATACAGAAAGTGCCTGAAACTTTCTTCGGCACTTAACAGATGTAACTCTACATCCCACAAAATCAGGGTTTTCCAGAGATGCCTGCCACCTTTCAAGTATACTGGAAATTTTTGCATAAAAACAGATTTCAAAGGACACACTGAGGAGTGATTCTGAGGTATAAAGCAGTCACAGAACACAGACTTGAATGGTAGCTTCTAGTGAGTGTAGCTTGCAGTTGCTCGTGAAAGTGGCCTTAAAGAATAACTTTACCCTGCCATGAACAGGTCAAAAAGACGATAAGTGGAGTGAGTGGAAGAAATGAAACTTAGAATTCCAGAAATGTGTTGGTCTGAGACCTGTAGCTCAGTGTCAGGGACAGGTTTTGTCCCTAAAAGTGCTGATACAGTGAGGACCATGACACAGGGACTGCTTAGGTGAAAGAAGCTGCCGTGGAACTTAGCACATTCTGGACCAATAATCGACCCTTTTCCACAGGCAACACCTGGTATTCAGATGATGGATTACACAGCTTTCGTGTTCCTAAAAGAGCTGTGTGATTCCTTCTGTCCCAGCCTGACAGGACTAAGGATTAATGAAGTCTGCAGATGAGCTCCCACTGGTGAAATCAGGCAGCTGCCATCTCCCTTCCTCCCAGAATGAGTCGGGATTCTTTTTGTTCTTTTGTTTCACACAGTCAGACACTGCCACACCGCTCAACACCACCAGGAAAAAGAAGGAAAAAAACCCCAAACCAAACAACAACAAAAACAGACTTTGGATTTGCTACTTAAATACTGAAATGAAACATGGGAAAAGCTAGAAGGACCAGCAAGCCTCTCCATTTGCTTCAAGTTTCATGTATTGCTGTTCGTCTGCCTGCATAAACATTAGGAGTGTTGCAAAACCATCAAAGATGCTCAGCGCTCAGTGCTTTGCCACAGCTCTCATCCTTGCTGAGCTCACGGCTGGATGCTGCCAGGTTTTGGTGCCTCGCCAAGCCGGGAGCATCCTGCCTCAGCATCCACGGCTTTCGCTGGGGCCGTTCCCTTGCTGCACTCTGGCAAGTCTGAAGGGAAGGCAAGAAAAGGCCAGACTAATTCCTGTTGCTACTGTATGGCTCAGGAAGCATGAAGTATTTATCAGTTTGAGCGAGCCAATTACTTTGCCAGTCTCAATAGCAGCCTGTCAGATGAGTGCTGCTGCTCCCAGCAGTGCATGAAGCTGCAGAGCTGAAGAGGGGTCACTCAGCTCACTGCTCACTCAGCTCCTGCTTTGTGTGGCTAAGATAACCATGCAAATAGAGCCCAGAAGGAATCAGAGCAGCACTCTGCTATGGGTTGCTGTCTTCAGACACACGTGGCTGCTTATTCCCCAATCACAGGGTTAATGAAGGGGTGCCTAAGGATCTGAAGGTGAATCGGGAACAGAGAGATTGATTTTGCAAACTGCTGAACTGAACTCGGGATTAAATGTGAGCCCCGGAGATAAGCAAAGTAGCCCTTAAAGCTGTAACACCCTACTGCTCCTCCCAGTCTTCAATTTCTCTTTCTCTTCTCCTCTGCAACAGATTGATATGAATTACTCAATAATCACCACCTCCCCTGGGCTTCAGCTTCCAACTGACAGAGAAGACCTTATCTCTGTTCTGGGAGCAAATTGTCCTGGGTTGTTCTTTCCAAGTTTTTCAACTACTTGCTCTGAACTTTAAGGACAGGATATCAGACTCCTAATCCTAGCACAAATTCTTCTCTCATTTTATACTAATCAGGAAAAATGTAGCAATCACTAATCATATTCAATAAGCCTTGTGTGTGCATAAGATTCTGCATGTGCCTTTACATAAGTCACTGGATTTTTTTATGCTTCTGTTCTCAATCTGTTCTGAGAAATTATATTTCTCTCCTCTTCTGCTTGTTTTGTTTAGTTAGACCACAGCCACCTCAGCACAAGGTCTCTAAAGCAGTCCCCAAGCCACAGTAATGCCCAAAGGTACATGTAGGAATAACTACACACATGCACTCATACCATGCAGACAGGTACTTCAAACTTGAGTTATTATTAAATCCCTCATATTGCAATATTTTACGATGAGAAGAGAAATATTATTAAACTCAGAGGCACTAAGTAATTGATAAATCATAAATAGACATCCTAAATAAACCAGGCTTCATGAGCTTTACCATTCCCTTTGAAAGAAGTGTCCCTCAGAACAACAAGAAAATAGCATTTCAGACCCCAACTCTTACTTTAGTTTAAAGCAAGTCCTCAGCAGTAGAAAATGAAAGAAATTGTTTTAAATAGATAATGAGTTTCAAGGTGAGCACCTTACCCCTGGCACTTTTCAATTAAGAGTGCAGGACTTGCGTGTCTTGAGAATACTATTACTGACAGAGCTGTTCTAATATATTTTTAGAGGATTGCCCTCAGGGCTCCAGTTTCTTCAATCCACATCCTCCTCTCTTCATTCCGAGGTTCCTGCTGAGTTTCTGACAACCCATAATATTTCAACCTCTCTCATCCTTTCCACCTTCTTCCTAAGTAAAACTGAACAAACATTTTTTAACCTACTTTATTGTTGTTTTTCTCCCAGCTGAAGGCCCCACATGTGAATAGGCTGTTTGAACACCATCAAGAAAGGTGGTGCTGGTTGATGAGTATTAGCAGACTGGCCTAAAGAATTTTGTGGGATTGCATACAAATTTGCTCTGTTCAAGCCTCCAGTGTGCTCACTGGTGGAAAACCAGCAAAAACCTGTGAGTGCATAAACACCAGCCCTCCTCACCTTCCTGTTTTACACTAAAGTCTGAAATTGCTAAAAGGCAGTTTTTGGGAACTTTGGTCTTGCTGCTGCTTACAACAACCAGCTTGAAGCCCAAACTTTGACTAACACAGGGTGCAAGTCTGCCAGTCCCTACGTGTTTCACGAGGCTGCTCTCCCACATTCAAAACAAAGCCACTGGAACGTCCAGAGGAGAAGAGCTCCTGTTCAGCATTCCAGGACCGCATGGATTCACACTGCTTTTCATTCCTTTACCCTTTTTCACAATAGATAAATACAAACAAAACCAAAGCTTCCCTAATTAAGTTCAACGTCTTGCCACAAGGATGAAAAGTTCCAGGTTGCAGATATTTCTGCAGCCACTGACAGCTGTGCTATAATGATTATTATTAATAACAGCTACAAGTATGCTTGAAGTGGCACACGATCACTGAGCAAGCAGCCCGAAGACATTACTCATTTCTTGGCTCATGTTAGATTTATTGTATTAAGGGTTGTTTTGTAATTATTTTATAGCCCCTGAAAACTCTACCACCTTTCTAGTGTAGGGAGAATGTGGATCCTGTGAACTAGGTGTGAAGGTTATGAAGTATGTTTTGCATATGTCACCTGCCACTGCTAGAAGGAGTCAGTGATGTGTCTGGACAGATAAAGCACTCAGATGAAATTAAGGAAAAATAGCACCTTCCCCAGTTTGCATTAACACAGAACAGTGCTGTTCTGGTTTGGTTCACCAAAACCACCCCGATTAAGGGGAGAAAAATAATTTCTCCAGATCTGATTTTAAAAAAAGATGATGACAAAAGCTCAAACTTGCTGAAAATAAAGGGATAGAGACCTGTAAACAGGGGAGTCTCAGAACTGTGCTCTGGTCCCCTCTTTTGATATAGGTGGACTTGTATGCAAGTGAGAGATTTATATCACGGGCTACAGAATCTGAGAGTCCATCAGAACCTCAGCTCTTCCTTAGGATCAGTCTGGATGGGTTGCTGCAGAGGTATGGTTTGCTTTCCCACTTTTCCCTCTGGATTTCAATAGTTTGGAGTTACTGAAAGATCAGCTGCTTGAACGACTGAAGTTTTAGGTAAAGTTCCTTCATTGTCCAGGCCACCACAGGGAAAGAGAATCTCAATATAAAGACAGTGGGATTGAAGTCATACTCTTCACAGTGAGGACACTGACATTTAGGATGTGAGAGCATCCTATTCCATTACTTTATCTCCTCCCTCTCATATTCCAGAGGCTGTCTACTTGTACACACCTAAGGCTCAGTGTGCAATAGATGCAGAAATGTTCTTTGGGGTGGCCAAGATCACTAATGTCCCTGATCTTTTCATCCTGCCAGCCAGCACATACCTACAGTGTTAAAGTCCAAAGGGATGACAATACTGTGCAGTAATAAACATGGAAACATTTTACCAGCTTAATGTCTAGTTTACCTAAGAAAAGAAATTGAAAATTATTCCTCCTTGTTTGTTTTGGCAGAAATTTCTTCAATTTTTCACTCTGATTAAAAAAAAAAAAAAAGGACAAAAATAATTACTTTGTCCTTTGGAAAACTGCACTAAGAATACCTTTCTTTGCTTGCAGAGTCAACACAGCAATGAAAACAGACTGTAAGTAGAGCATCAGCACTGACACTCAATGCAAGGCCAGGTCCCGATCTCTGTTATGATTTTAGCAAAAGCTACAATCCGGAGGATCTAGAGCTGCAGTGCATGTTTTGGGGAGTGGGGTGGGCACAGAGCAAAGGGGGCAGGCACGGCAACACCACACAGGAGCTGCTAAACCACAGGCAGTGCTGCCAGCAGTGCACCCCACGCTGCAGTGCCCCACTGCCCCACAGTGCAGCTGCACGCGCTGCGCACAGAGGCTCTGGGCCACGCACTGTGCCGGCCACACTCTCTCTGCCGGCCCCACTCACTCTCTGTGCCCGCCACGCGCTCTCTGGGCCGGCCACGCTCTCTCTGTGCCGGCCGCCCCCTCTCTGTGCCGGCCCCGCTCTCTCTCTGCCCCCCACACTCTCTCTGTGCCGGCCGCCCCCTCTCTGTGCCGGCCCCGCTCTCTCTCTGCCCCCCACACTCTCTCTGTGCCGGCCGCCCCCTCTCTGTGCCGGCCCCGCTCTCTCTCTGCCCCCCACACTCTCTCTGTGCCGGCCGCCCCCTCTCTGTGCCGGCCCCGCTCTCTCTCTGCCCCCCACACTCTCTCTGTGCCGGCCGCCCCCTCTCTGTGCCGGCCCCGCTCTCTCTCTGCCCCCCACACTCTCTCTGTGCCGGCCGCCCCCTCTCTGTGCCGGCCCCGCTCTCTCTCTGCCCCCCACACTCTCTCTGTGCCGGCCGCCCCCTCTCTGTGCCGGCCCCGCTCTCTCTCTGCCCCCCACACTCTCTCTGTGCCGGCCGCCCCCTCTCTGTGCCGGCCCCGCTCTCTCTCTGCCCCCCACACTCTCTCTGTGCCGGCCGCCCCCTCTCTGTGCCGGCCCCGCTCTCTCTCTGCCCCCCACACTCTCTCTGTGCCGGCCGCCCCCTCTCTGTGCCGGCCCCGCTCTCTCTCTGCCCCCCACACTCTCTCTGTGCCGGCCACACTCTCTCTGTGCTGGCCACACTCTCCTCTGTGCCGGCCACACTCACTCTGTGTGCCGGCCACACTCTCTCTGTGCCGGCCACACTCACTCTGTG
>WBMZ01003014.1:436530-569326 GCA_013400975.1 Atrichornis clamosus
CTCTGTGTGCCGGCCACACTCTCTCTGTGCCGGCCACACTCTCTGCTCCGACCTTCAGCAGGGCAACACTGCCACGCACATTACACTGCCCAACACTCGGGGCTCTGTTCATGCAGCACAGACAGAGCCGCATCCAGTGGTCATGCAAGGCAATGGCTGTTATGTTACATCTCCATTATCACCAGTTTTCACTGTTTCAGGTGCAGTCCCTGCTTCAGGCCACGTTCCACCGCACATTAGCCTTCACCTACTGTACACGTCTGGGCAGCCAAACTTCCTCTGCAGCCACCTGCCTGTGCAGCCAAACCACTCCAGTGTGCCCCCACTCATGTACAGAGGGACCCTGGTGACACAGACAGGTGGGAGACAGCTGAGAAAGGGGGTCACTAACAGCTCCCCGGGTACACGTGAGCTGTGCATCCCTGTGTCTGCCAATTAGCCGCCTCAGAATTTCAGAGAGCTGGAAAGATTCAAATGACAAGTATGCTTCCATCTGGTGAAAAATTCTGTTTAAAAGGAGAGAAGAATCACGTCGTACTGGCCAAAGTGCCTTGCCAGTAAGACTTTGAAATAACAACGCACAATTTCCTCCAGCTGAGAAGAAAACTGTTTGGGAAAAGCTTTCAGTCACAGAGCTGAAAACCTCTGCAGGCTCACTCAACTCAAAAAACCAGAATTCATGAAAAGGCAATCCAATTTACCCTTTAACCCAAAAAATCATAGCTACCTATTAGCTAAATCCATATGCAATAGAACTACCAGCTTGCATAGAGTAACTAACACACAGCAGGCATCTCTTTCCTCAAATCCGTCCAAATCCAGATCTTTTTTCACAAAGTAAAGTAAAAATAATTTATCGGTCAAATAAGTTCAAGAAACATTTCTTTTTTTTGGTCTTGGCTCAAAAAAAAATAATTCACCTCAAAGAAGTCAAGTTTGTTCTAGCATATGGAGACAAACTTTTACAGATTTTAAACAAACTTATCAAATAAAAGTGACAGGATGTAATAAATATTTGTTCTTTATTTATTACAAGGTGATCAAGAGACATATCAGTAATATTTATATTTTATTCTAGAGAATATCTTACATAGATACTTTCCATCAATAAGGTTTTTTAATGTCAGAAACATTCATTACATGCTGGCTCCCATAATCTGTTGGGAAATTAATCCTTCTGAGATAATCAATAGGAAAGCCTACAGTGATAACATAATTGAAGTAGTGCATATGAAATAAATGATCTGATCAACGGCAATCCTCGTTCAATAGCCTATTAATGCATCATCTATACAAGCCACTTAACCTACAACTGGCATCATTCTGCAGGAGGCAGAACAAGCAAAAATTACTTGCAAAATCATCTAAACTATTTTAATGACTGGAACACCAGCAATTGCTCTGGGTAAGTCCAGATTACCTCAGCAGTCAGTTATTAGCCTCTTTTTTTTCTAGACATACATATTTCCAGCACCCTAGTTGCATTAGAAAGAGATTTTGGAAATACAAGCTCAATGTTGGAGAACCAAAGAGGTCAGAGATGTAAAAATTGGTCCTACCAAGTTTTATTTCTCTTGCAAAAAGATCAAAAATTTCTGCTTTTAACTGAGAAGCTCAAGTCACTACTTAAATTAGGACATGCCTTATCTGCCTCTCCAACAAAAAGTGAACAAAGAGATTTAAAATAAAATACAATTCTTCATTACACATGCCATCTTTTATCTTTTCATTTTAGCTAGAAATGCATGAGCAAGAGGTGCTAACAATTTTTAATTTTAAGGGCAGGAAGAGCTGTAGCAACCACCTAGTCAGATCTGCTCGAGGGTACATGGAATGGTCCCCTGCAATTCCTACACCAAAAGGAATAAAATGCAGCTGAATTAAAAGCACTCCTCTTAGAAAGCAAATTCTTATTTAAAAACTGTGACTAGTGATCAACAAATCACTTTCCTCAATAAATTACTGTAGCAGTTAATTAAAATGTGTCCCTTATGTTCAGTTTGCTTTGGCATCCAACTTGTAGAGAGCAGACTTTGTTTTATCTTACATCACATCCAGGCAACGTTTGTAAGGCCTGGCAGTAATTTTTCTCTACAAAAATTGCTAGAAACTGGAGGCACCTTTCTGGTACACTGCCTGATACTTCTATGCCATAAAAAAGAAGGCACAAACGTTACTTCTACTCCAATTTCTGCAAGCAGCTGGTGCCTGGAAGGTTTGTGTTGCCGCTACCACGTGTGTCACAACTCGTGCCTACACACCTTCAACCAGAACCACTACCTGCCCTGGCTGGGGTGCTCTAGTCCAGGAGTCCCAACACATGCTGCCATCACACCTTCATTCCACGGTGCAGAGAGATCTTTCTCTAATAAACATAAAAGCACCTTGATTTTCTTCAGTTTTCCCTCCACACTGCATATGCACTTGATGAAAGACGCCCTGTTATTGTCTCCTTGCTACTCTGAACAGACTGAACTCTGTAAACTCTCCCAAAAGGATAGAGATTTTAAAAGATCTACTGATGCAAGCAAGTCAAAAACATCTTTTTGGATTCCCACAGCCCAACTGCTCCAATGGACCTGTTTTTCCTCCTCCCTGGCCACCCACTGCTTGAGGGGAAAAGTTGACTCTGGCGTTTCCAGCTGTGTGCAAGGGGAGGGGAAATTGGTAGCGCAGGAATGCCCCAGCCCGCTGTGGATCAGGGGTGGGCAGGGATGAGTGTCTCACCCCCGTGCTGCTCTCCCAGCTGGCCTCTGTGCCCCAGGGAAAGGCAGAGAAGGCAGCCCAGTGCCCTGGGCAACTCCAGGCTTAGCTGGATCTAAAGCTTGCCCTGCAGCTACGCTCATGCAGCTCCTCTGATGTCAACCTACTAAAGTTGTGTGTGTCAGGGAGAATCACATTAGAGCTATTTAGTACTGGGAATTTCTATATTTATAACATAACAGTAGAAACTTAAGTGCTCCGAGGTCCCTGGACTCACACATCTCTCTTCTGGAACCACTTGTCTTCAAGGTGTCAAACCCAGGAGCATCAGGGTGACAGTTTGTTAAAATAGGAAAGCTGAAAGATTCTGCAAAGTTAGCACTTGAATGGCTTATTAGCCACTCATTTTAATATTTTATTTAAGTTTGAGAGGGTTGATTGCATGTGGAAGTACAGAGTCTGACAACAAACAAAGGAGTCATTCATAGGGCAAAAGCCTTTTGCTTCAAATCAAACTTGCAAAATGGTGGCAGGCTGTCTCTTGTTCTGAACCTTTCACCTACAACTGGTTGTCACACACGCTAGTCCTGGGCATCTTCTACACAGAAACAGCTAAAATATGTGACAGCTCTGTGATCCAGGCATGCTTTTGTTTTGTACCATTGTTTTATTTGCAGATGTTTCCTAAATATTCAGGTGCTTTGCACCCTGATGGGTACGCTTAATGGTGCATTAGGCTTACTATGAACAACCCCCTCCTAGCACCAACTCCCAGGAAAGGGAATATTTCATCTGGTGCTCTCAGCCCTCAGCTTCTTGCCACCACCTCTCTGGCAGCTGTTACTGATTTGGGGGGCCTTCACTTTTCTGGCAGAGCTGTTTGGAAGAGCACCTCTTGTTTCAGTCAGAAGGAAAGGCTGGATGAGCCAAAGGGGACAGGTCTGACAAGTCTGTGGGGTTTGGAGAGGGTGGTAGATGGGATGTGCTCTGGGACTGGCATCTCACTCCATGCCAGACCCTCAGCACATACCATGGGTGGGTGTTTTCTCCAATGCTTGGGCCCTTCTTTCCCATCAGACACTCTGCCAGCAGCCACCGAAACACAGCACTGTGGCACAGGTAGGCAAGGATTAAGTGAAAGTATCCACACATCTCTTCTTAACAACAAGCACTCCCTGAGATTCCAAAAGAGTTTGTAAAATTCCAGCGGAGTTAGAAATAATGAAAGGCATTTTAAGAGGCAGAATGAGTCACATTAAGAAAAAAAAGGGATGCGGCAACAACCTCTTCCCTGTCATTTATGTCCTTGCAGTCAGATTTGATCCAGCTCAACCTTTAGCTGGGTGATGATTAACACTTCATTGTGAATTCCCATGGAGAAGCCATCCTTTTTCTATTTCTTGCCAACCTGGCTTTGCGCTTCTCTTCACACCATGCCCTCAGTCTCTGGCAGGCTGCTGTCAGTCTCCCTGACCTATCCTGCACTCCCCAGGCTTCTCCCCTCAGCCACCAAAAGCTGCTCATGAGAGAAAAACAATCTCCTCCCAGAGACCCCAGTGAGCCAAAAGTGTAGAAACTGAGCAAGGAAAACAGGCAAATATTTTCTCTGCTGTCTGGTCACCTCCTTTTCAAAGGAGGTGCAATTACAGCACAAGCAAGTCAAAAAGTCACTACCCATCACACGTACAACAAATGCAAACTACATCCAAGTCCTTCATATTCTCAGTGAGCAATTCTAGGTACTTGTGCACTGGGTTTTGGCAGCATGGACAGGACCTAAAATGTATTTAGGAAGCTCCTATTAGAAGCACAGTATTTTCATCTAAAAGCCTCAGGCTATGTTCTGAATTTTTAAATATATAAACAAATATGATGATCTTTGCTATTTAGAGAGAAACAGAGGGAAATAGGGATCAGAACAGTGTTTGGGTAAGAAAACAACTAAATACAGACCAAGTAAATTATGGTACAAAAAGGCAACACATCTGCTGGGACTAGGGAGGATACAGAGGGAATGTCACTGTGCATGCAAAGTTCGAGTGTGTACAGCCCATATTCTTGATTAAGGCATGAATCTGCTACTGTAAAAATTAATTAAAATATATACCTATAAGCCCTATGACAATTTTCAAAAGTTGACTGAAATAGAAAGGAAATATTTGATTCGTTTGGTTCACTGAATCATGACTGGATTTGCCATTCATATTGCCACATCTCCTTGTACTGGTTCAGGGGGTCTTAAACCCCTAGTCAGAAGCAGCAACCACAACAGGATTCTTCTAATAAAAAAGTACTCTGTTTATTAATTTTTGACTGCTTGACTTAAAGTAAAGCTCATTACAATCAGATTATACAGCAATTCAAACAAACAACTTTTGCAAAGCATGGATAAAGACCAGCACCACTGAACTCTGAGAGAGAGAGAGAGAGATTTACCTTAAACTAGTGAATTAACATGCATCAATAAGTCTATTCTTGTCTGTGAGGAAGTGGCGGATATTTCCTGCAGTCAGACCCTGCATGACCCTTGGTAAATTGAACACAGTCAAAAGATTTGCCATTGCAGTGTAAATTTCTAAGCAACATTTTTCACTGCCATGATGCAAATTCAGTGTCAAGCCGAACGTTCCAGGAAGGATTCAGTTATAGGACCCTTGTTCCATCATTCAGCTGCAGATCCTCCACAGCACACCAGTGTGTCTGTGATCAGATGCACAACCAAAAATCTGTAAGCAAACTGGCAAAGAGCACGGCCTCATTTTCTCTTTGCTGTACATTTCTGGTTGGAATCTTCTGCTTCCTCAAACTGATATAGCATGGGGCTGACTGTATTTTTTCTTTTTTCCCCTAAAACCTATTTCACCCAAAACACGCCATGTACAGCATAAGATGGCAAAATCCTTGAAGGAACTGTTTTGCACAGAAGAATTTGTGAATCATGAAGAAGAAAGGTGAGTTCTGCTGAATATATAATGCCAACTTTGACAGGAAATCTATGTCTCCTCTAAGAGGCAGAGTATCAAATTAGGAAAGACAGCAGAGTTCTAGAAAACTGCAGCTCAGCAGTTAACTTATGCAAGTGATGAACTTGACATAAGTGACTTGAAGATTTCACCTCCTAAGAAACCTCCACATGTGTAATAGAACCAGAGTGATTAATGTGCAAGGCTCTCCCTGACTGTGCATCACTGACGTGGGGCAGACCCCTCTGGCCGTGCTGGGCCTGCTCTGGATGTCAAATGGGGTGGCACTTCAAAAGAAGCTGTTGCAAATGCCCACGCACATTTTGGCCTCTGTTTTTACATGTCAGCAATCAGCGAGGGTGGTAGTGCTGTGGCTTTGCCTCCACCTTCGTCACACAGCTGAAAAAGCACAAGTGATGGGGAGTTTCAGCAGGTCCTTCTGTCTGTGTCGCCATTACAAAGGAGGACACTGGCAGCTCCGTGTTGGTGTCCAGCCAGCAGGTACAGTACCTCACACCCCTCAGATGGTCTCAGGACTTCTGCAGCTGCAGGAATGACAGCCTTTCTCTTCCAGCCTGAAGACTACGAACAGCTTCACTTACTTTTTAAGTATTAATGAAGTGCTCTGCTCACCTAATGAACGCACGTTTTCTCTACTGAGTTAGCTGGGGCCTTGGCAAGCCAATTAGTGCAAGATTTTGCAACTCCTACCAATGCTATTTAGTACTGTTCTAGAAAGTGCTCACTGACTGAGAGCTTTCTGGTGAGCTGGCAGAAACCAAATTACCAAAAATAATTTTCCCCCATGGGCACAATCCACTTTGATACAGTTTCTATTTTGAAAAATACAACAAAAGTTTCAAAACCGCCACCGATTTTTAATGTGTTGGGCTGTTATTAAAGAACCAGTCTCAGATTTCAGCTTGACATTCCTTGTTTAGAAATAATTTGCCTTGAAATGCACAAGACTGTATTATTTAAGTGAATAACAATGTAATGCAACCCGAGTATATACATACAGCATATATTAACCTCGAGATATTTTAAGCCTGAAGCAGCAAGATACCAGGGACAATGATAAGAACTGCAGGATTTTTAGGAATCTAGAAAGAGCAGAAATAAGAAAAGAAAGAAAATATTAAGTTTTAGGACAGCTTGCAGAAGATGTGATTGATTTCATCAAGTATAAGTTGTCCCTGCTTTCAGACATTAACACGAATAAACAAGCACAGACCAGGGGAACAAACCCAAGGGATCTTCACAGGGACTGTGGGCACCCTCAGGGAGCAATGTCCCATCACAGTACCTCCTGACCTCTAAATCCTTCCTTCCATGCCATGCTCCAATGCCCCGAGGCTTTCATGCCAGTTAAGTCAAAGATTTGTTTGCTGCTTCTCTGTGCATTTAATCCTCAGCTCTCCATCTCCCAAAGGGAGGTCTCATGGCTGCTATAGCTAGAATTGACCTGAGCTATGATTCAGCCTGCGGTGATGGGATCTCTGAGGAAAACCATTCACACAGCCGTTCTCCCCCGCCACAATAATTCCCAGGTTCTAATTTTCCTCATGTCACCGCAGCTCAAGAGCAGTGAGCTATGAAGTTTGGAGGCCAGGGAAGGAAATGATCAGTCATTCTAGCAGGCTCCAGTCTCCCAGCGAGGATGCAGTGGCACTTCAGTGCATTTAGGTGGCTGGAACAGTTGCTCAGTTAGTTCCCAAGCAAACCTGAACGTGGTGTTGATCAGTAATTTACAGACACCCAGGCCCAGCCCTACCCTACTGGTACTGTAAAGGTGTTTCTGTGTCTCAAACAATCCTCCAAGTACTTGTGACCCGCTGTATGATATGACTATGACTGGAGGGCAATTAAGACAACAGCTAGCCCCAGCACCCCTGAAAGTTAAGGACTGAATATTTAGTATGTTCTTACTTTCATGTACTTCAAGTATTTTATGCAGCTCTGCTGCTGCTAAGGACAAAACCCTGACAAACTTTGGCTTGTAAGTATGTTTTCCAGCTAACCAACACCTGCCTGAACTTCAGTGTTCATAGCTTAGAAAAAAGCAGTCATTAAATTGTATTTATTTATCGAAGATTCTCCTAGATGCCTGAGAATGCCCTCTCCTTCCTCTGAGTTTTTCACTGTATCACTCTTTGAATAATCTTTTATGCACTGGGGTATTGAAATATGAAGCTCTGACAAAAAGAAGACTTCATGGGAAAAATCAAATTAGAATCATCTCTTTTTAATGAGCCAAGTCTGTGGCTATTTCACATAGTTTTCCATAGAGAAAGAACTAAGTTCTTGGATCAGGTGAGAAGCAATTAGAAGTGTCAGCAAAAAGGGCACACTTTCTCCTAGCTGCTATGTCAGCCTAATTCTATGCTAGAAAATCATACATTTCTCAGTATTATCAGTCAGCAAAAGAAACCAAGTGGATTGTTGGTTAATGCTACTGGACTGCTAGATTACCTCTCTATGGCAACATGGAAAAGGTCTCCCAGTTCCAAAATTCTTCTATACCCAAACATTTAGAAGTATTTAAGAACAATGAAACCCTAGAGAGTTCCTGGCTTTATAACATCATCTACAAGTGAGATATTGTATAATCTCCAATAAAAAGAAGAATCAACCCCAGCAATACTCTATTGCCCAATCAGGTAATAGATTCAGCCCTTTCATTTACCCTCTCCTGCAGACTTCCTTTACATCATGTTCTGTCTCACATATATTTAAATGAAACTCTCCTCCCTTTGAATGTTATTGGTGGAACTTTTAGCCTAAAAAGTATGTCTGACCTAAAACTGTGATTTTGTAAATGGTCTAGCTTTTTGTTTTCATACAACCAAGCCATGTACATACAAATAGCAAAAGTATAGACACAGGTACGGATTACAAGGGATGGAGTTTCACCTGTCTGCAGTCCTCCCTTTTCCCCATTTCACTGTACAACGTGCAATGGAAGTGTTTGTGTAGTGTAATACAGCTTCACAGAGCCCTCACTGACTCCACATCCTCCTCAACAGGATGGGGCATTCAAGGAATAGTCCTACCAGCCTTTCCCCTTCCGTGTTTCAGGGTCTGGAAGCTCACATTCATACTAGCACGGAATGATTCATCATTCAAAAGTCAGGAAGTGGTAAAACATAAAGCCATGCATATGCAACATCCCCTCTGAGTGTACTGCATGCCAGTATATAAAACACAGGTTCTATCACAAACTGAAACACGATAACATGATTACAAACTATGTGTCAGCTAATGCTAAGCAGTCCACCCTTTTGCTCTACTTTTCAATAATATTTCGTACTCTACATTTTCAGACAAAAAAGAATTGGAGAAGGAGGGAGGGAAAAAGCATCCTAGAAAATCTCACTTGAGCTGGTGCTTAATGTAAACTCCGTAATCTGGGACTACATGGCCAGATCACCCTGCCAGAATGGCCTGCCCTCTGTGGAAACCTGGAAAAGGGACTTACTGCTGATCCACACATCAAAGCACAGAGCTGAGTGAAGCTGCTGCGAGACACAGTGCAAAGTTTTTCTAAAGATCAGAACACAGCAGTGAGGGGAGCACTGAGAAGGAGGCTGCAGTCACACAGCCTGCCCACCAGGCAGTCAGAGCCTGTCAATAAACCCAGTTCCCTGCCTGACTCATCCCTATTCTCCATCCCCACGGTCTGGTTTGCACATAGTTTGTATTCCCTGAATTGCCTCACTGCTTGAGCTACTCAGGCACAGAGTTAACAAAACTCAAACATGAGTTCATGCAGCTCTGTCTCTATGAAGGGAAGGAAGGGAAAAACAGAATGAAGAAAGCACAGATAAGGCTGTTGCCTTACCATGGGCCTTTCTCAAAGCTATTGATTTTCTGTTGCAGCTTTTTACTGAAATCACAGCATGGACTCCTGGCTGGCTGAGATGCATTTTTGTGTACACATGCTCCCTGGTGTCTCTATATTATCACATTATCCTCACATGCCAATTCTCAGCATCCCTGTCACTACTAGAAGCTGACACACAGATTTCCTTTATAAAAACATAAAGCTGCAATAAATTCCAGTCCAGCTCAAACTAAATCCATTGTTGCTGATTCTTATTCGTAGTACCTTATTCCCAGCATCAAAATTCTCCCTCTCCTTGTTTTTCTCTCTTTGAGGGAAAATGCTGTTTACTGAGAAGCTGTGCTAAAGCTCTAATCAACATGTGTTGCGCCGAGCAAAAAAGCACACCAGCAAACAGGCCTGTTTTAAGCCTATTTTAAAGTCATATTACATTCAAGACATGCTCCCTATGTTGTGCAGGCCCACACAGTCACTTAGGGCTTACTGCCTGCTTGAACTGCTGGCTGTTTCCCAAGTTTTCCCTCCCTTCTGTCTTATTCTGTGCCCACAGAGACAACAAACGAGCTATTTCCACAATCAAAAGAGGCTCCTTGCTGAGTCAAAAGAATGAGCCCTAGTTAGGGAGGAAAATACTCTCAGACACAGGTGTGCAAGCGACATCATAATTACAGTCAGAATAGATGGCCTGCAAATTGCTCGGCATTTGTAATTAACAGTGCTCTCTAATGAAGGCCACTCTGTGTGCTATTACAACCTAGTAATGCTTCAGAGCTGCATGAACAAAGCTTTATTTCACTGAGAAAATGTGGATCAAATATTCACAGAAGCAATCTACCCTAGAGGGCAAGACCCCTGAGTCAGAGATGAAACTGTGGGTTATTTAAATATCAATCAAAATAACTTAGTTCTTAAACACTAGCTTACCACAGAGATCTAAGGCAAGCTAATGAGAGTTGCATCATGGAAATCTTTTCTGGAACCTGGTGGGATGAATCTGCAGGTCCTGAGGGAACTGGCAGATGACATGACTAAGCCACAATCCATCATATTTGAGAAGTTGTGGCAGTCCAGTGAAGTTCCTACTGACTGAAAAAACATAGCTCCCATTTCTAAAAAGGAAAAAAATGAAAACCTGGGGAACAACAGCCTCATCAGTCTCATCTTGATGCCCAGTGAGATCATGGTTCAAAAATCTTAGAAACTATGCTAAGGCACATGAGGAGGTAACTTGTGATGGCTACCAGGGAGGGCAGATGGTACCTGACAAATTTCCTGGCCTTCGGTGACAGACTTAGAGTGTTAGTGGATAAGGGAAGAGCACCTGATGTCATCTATGTGGGCTTGTGCTAAGCCTTTGACATTGTCTTGCCTGATGTCCCTGTGTCTGAGAGACACTGTTGGCAGGAAAGGATTAAAACCAGAAGATTTGGCGAGGAGGGAATAGTTTTGCTCAAAGTGACCTTGCAGCTGGGAATACTTAGAATATCAGTGTGGGAAAACCAGTGTTTGCTAGGATGAGCTGAGCCTGAGGGAGCCTGTGTTCATCCCCGTGTGCCTCTGCTGCGTGGCATTATAGTGGGGTAATGAAATTAATCTACTCTTTGCATTTCAGCTGTGGCTTGGTTGTCGCTCTTGTCACCTGTCTGTGTCCATCCACACACACATGGATTTGGTGTGAGGACCACTATGTGGGTAAGGAATGGCTGGATGGTCACACTTTGAAGAGTTGCAGTCAATGGCTCCAAGTCCGAGAGAGGAGCATGGTAAGTGCCATTCCCCAGGGATCGGCACTGGGACACACTGACGTCCTCATCAGCAACAGGACAGCGGGATCAGTGCTCCCTCAGCCAGTTTGCTGATCACTAAAGCCGTGTGGTGTGGCCGACACGCCGGAGGGCAGGGATGCCATCCAGAGGGACCTGGACAGGCTTCAGAATGGGGTCTGTGTGAAACTCATGAAAACTCCTTATTCCTGAAGACAAAAAAGTTCTTCAGCAAGATCCCCCTCTCCCTAACTCAACCTGGACTTGATCTTAAGCTTAAATGATTCCCTGATCTGTGGTAGAAAGGACAAGAGGCACAGTTGCAGTAGCCAGTACAGGTTTTATCCCAGAGTTTATAATTCACTTTGCAGAAAGTATAAAGCACTTTTAGAGTCTGCTGGTGCCAGAGAATCACCATTAACACCAGTTTTTAATACATCCAAGGTTAATAGAGTTGAGGAAAATCCAGTGTAAAGATGTTAGATATTTGCTCGTTTCCAATTCAAATGTTATTCTGATGAGGTCAGGACCTAATTGTACAAGGGCGCCGAGACCTGCAGAATAATGGTAAAAACATGCCCCGATTTCTTAAAAAAGAATTATAACAACGATTAGCATTTGTCTCACACTTAGTGTCAGAGTATCCCTGAGCACTTTACAAAGCACATCTCTGCCCCACGATGGTTATTCAGCAATCCTCGAGGTCAGCAGCACGACTGCATTACGCACCTGCCCTTCATCCTCCTTCACAGGCAGAGCCAGGCGGATCGCACTAAGTGGGCAACATTGCTGCATTTGTGGAACAAGCAAATCCAGCAGGCTCTGAATGCTCCTGGGACTACCCGACTTTCTCTGTGCCTCTTGCAGGACCCACTTCCTGCCCCTGTTCCTTCGGAAGTACCAGAATACCCTGCCTGGAGCAACTTCAGTCAGCCAGGGCCACAGAATGCACTAGGCATAATCAGCTTTGCACAGCTCATTGTGAGAGAAGGAAAATCATGGCACGGGCAGAGGAAAGAAAGCCTGGCTTATCTATACTGATTTTGGTGGTTTTCCGCCAATTCATGCCAATCCAAGCCTTGGACAAAATAGTTTTAAATCGTAGCACAAAGTTAAACGGAAAATGTGGTGTCTGGCCATACCGAGGGATTGGTTTTGTCAGAACAAAGCTTCCTACAGCTGACTTAATAACTTGGCAAAAGCACCGTAAATAAAGGCAACACTGAATCTGCCAACTCCCAGCTTGTCAAGCTCCTGCACAACCAACAAACCACAAAAGTAATTACAGACAGTTAAAATGCAAAGAGCAGGAGGCCATTTCCTAAAAGGCGCAATTACTGTGCCCCTAGAGGCTGGGTTTAACTCTACACCCTGAATTGATTTCCATTCATTTCCATCTGAAATTTGTTTGGCTTTCCCAAGATGTAAGTTTGAGATATTTCCAATTTATCTGAGACTTCATCATGAAGGAACTTGCAGTACACACTTCAGTGACATGTTTAAGTCCCTCATTCCCATGACATTTGGCAATAGTCAGCTTTCTATAAGGCAGGCTTCTAATCAGCCTAAAATAAAGATCTTGTTTTCAGCATCCTAATTTAGAGTTTTCAGTATCAGTGGATTTTCTTTGTCTCAAAAAATGAGCTATTCATTTCCAGGGACGTGTTGAAAATCCTATGTATCTGTTGGCTGTAGGGCCTAAAGATGCTCCTATGAATATCTAATCTTGTTTCTTGTACAAAAATGATATGAATTTCACCACGTGTCCACAAGTGCTTGTATTCCTTAGAACACTTCTTGATTTCTGAATAGAAACACACACGCACGTTCAGCACAGAGACAAGTTTGAATGCAGCTACGCAAAGGTTGTTAACAATAACAACGAATGTTTCCCTTCACACTGCCCATGCACTGGAAGAAGTGTGGAGCCCACGAGATTACTCTTGCTCTCAGAAGAGAACAAGAAGAGATGATAATCACCCAAAACTTATCAAAGAAAGTGAATAACTATCCTCGTAAGTGCTGGCTAGGTGGGAAGCAGCAGCTCCTGTCTGGATTTGAACGCGGCAACATCCGCGTGTGGAGCTCCTCTCTGCCACAGCACCAGTCCTGGCTGCAGCCACCTGCTGGGCCACAGCTGCCACGCTGCCCCTGCGCCGCTCAGCAGCTCACTGGTGGGCGTTCACATCGTTTAACTTCAGCATTCCAAGTCTGGTACCTCCACGGACAGTTACTGAAGAGACAGCTTTCTAAAACGGATTCTCTGTATTACCCTCCGGAAGCCTCATTTTCCTTCAGAGAGCCCAGGTTCTTAGGAACTATTCTAAGAACATCCTTTATTGTTTCACTTTTCCAGCTCTTGGGTAGAATATGTATTGTTCTTTCATAGTAGATAATTTATTCAGAGGCATTTTCCAAGTCAGAGGAGCCACTCTCAGCCCCAGCCCAGCTTCTAGGTAAATTTGCCCTGTGCAGAACAGCAAACACAGAGAGGACAGAGCTGAGGAATATTCAGCTGCACCAGCAAAGCACACTCTGGGGCTACACAAACTTCTCAGCCTCTCTACAACAAAAAGAGTTCAAATTTGGAGGGGAGGGATTCTTTTATAAATGTGGAAACTGTGCGTACTGTAATTCCATCTCTGGTTTTCTCAAGGCCGCAAAGGAGGAGCCCAGAGAGATGCAGATTTGGAGAAGCCCAGACCATTTCTGGCACTAGTTAACACGGGCAGAGCTGAAGGGGGAGCAGCCACAGTCATGCTGTTTCCACCTGCACACAGGAATGCACACAGGGCACACGGACTGCAGACCCTTATGGATCAGTTGCAGAAACAAGGCTGTTCTCAGGAATCCCTGGGAATCCCACTGCCAGAGTTGCACACCCTCATCACTACACTGCTTTGGGTCCAGACAACACCGTGGATCATAACCAAGGCCAGCAATGCTTTGAGACTTCCCTGCTTCCTACCTCAGCACACAGAAGTAACCGAAGTTTCTGTAAGATCTGTTCTTTCCAGACACTAGCAAGACACAAACAGAAACCAAAAATTTCCAGTGGCTGTTTAACTCCTTGTGGTTAAATCCTGCTGAGTATATCTGCACACGTCACTTAAAAGCTCCATTAAAGCACAGTACATTTATGTCAGATGAGCACATCCCACTGTTTCTTTCTTCCCCTTATGCATCCTTACCACAGACATACCAAGCACTTTTTTGAGAAGCTTGTGCTCTGCAGGACAGTTAGACAGAGCATTACTAAAAAAAGCAGTTTTCATTATTCACCAAAGTCTGTATAAGTTACCAGGGTGATATTTCAGTCAACCAGTGTTATTTTCTGCCAAGAATTTACAAGTTAATATGACCTTTTACAACATCTACCCTTAAGATGCCTCCAAGCTATGATGGGATTACAAAATTTGAAATCTCCTGAGGCAGATGAAATATTTCCTATTAGAATGACCTGAAAAATACAGGGTATGCCCATGTGTTCCCTAGAAATTCTCATTCAGTGGATTTCAGCCTTTTTTTCCTCTCTGCTGATTTGCAGACCCTTAAGCATTCCCCTTTGGATCCCCCAATGCCAACATAATAATAATACTCTTGCCTTTCTTAATTACCTTTCTCAGATCTCTTAGAAGCAGCTAATAGAGCAACGGGGATCCAAGAGAATAATCTGAAAATGATGAGTTAATAACTTCATAAGGACAGGCCCTTAAGTGATTGCCCTTCAAAGAAGGACATACTTTAATAACATTGTATACATTATATACTATTTTCCTGTTCTTCTATATTGCCTAACAGAAATAAAACCCACAATCTTGGGAATCCTTTGACACTATGTTTGTTTAAACTGTCACAAAACCTGCCCAAAGCACATTGGGTTGGCAGAACCGTGATTCCCAGGCTCAGGAATGACACACAGCTACAGTATGCAAAACAGGCTTGATGGTAATGCTTATTTTTGTGCAGCTCCCTCCGTGAGGAGGATTACAAAATGCTCCACGCAGAGCCAATCATTCACAGTTCAAGCAACCAGGGATGGTGCTGAGTGAAACCTCACTTCAAAAGGAAAGTAATATAGACTTTAGTGCTGAAGTTTTAATGGTAATGTACACTAGAGAGAAAGAGCACTTAGAAAAATGTACTAATGATACTGTCTTTTCAATAGAGACATCAGAGAAATGATTTCTATGGTGCTTTCAATCTGAAGGTGAAATCTTCTGTTCAGGAGGTGATGTGTAAGTTTTTATGAGGCTCTCATTAGCCTTAGCTTGAAACTTTCAGGGGCACACACCCCTTTGCTAGACAGTGTGTAGAGGTAAATTTGAGGAAGATGAAATCTATTAGAAAACAACAAACTTCAAAACCAACTATTCCGCTCTGTAGTTTTTTAGCTGAACTCTGATTAGATGGCACAACTATTCTCAGACCCCAAGGAACACTCACCTGGAAGGTCATGTGAAGCATGCTGCAGACACACACAGCTCTCGTTTGTAAATTCAAGTCAAGGCAACAAACTTGGCCAACAGGCAAAATCCAGGGTAGTTTTACCTACAGCGCTGGGACACTGACCTGTGAGAAAGGAGAGGGGAAAAAAAAAATAAGTAATTCAAGACCACTTCTTAAAACTGCGCAGAAAAACATTCTCGGGTGTTAATCCTTAACGCCAGGTGCCCAATTCACATGGTAACAGCCTCGTTCTAACTTCACCACCTCAGCAAGCAGGGAAAACAATATCTGTGTTCTTTTAAGTCTTAGTCCTGCTTGTGAAGTGGGAAGTCTTTGAAAGACATGGTAATTGTTGACTAAACAAATAAATCACGTAATGTTGGCTATAACCTGCAGCTGAAACGTGTGTTTAAATTATACACAGACCAAACTCAAATACCATCCATGCTTCGAAGGGTTTTTAAGAAGGTATTTAAAGATTTCTGCGAACGATTTGCAAAGTGAAAAAATCCAAACCTGTTTCAAAAGTTCTTTGCCTCAGGCAGCAGCTCTGTGTCTACATTAAGTTTTCATACACAGAGCTAGAGAGCAGAGGACCAGTGCAAGCAGACAGTTTTCAATAGGGGTGTTTCAGTCATTCAGTCATAGGTTTATCTGAGGTGCATGTGCCCTGTGTAACAGAAATATCCAAAGCCCAAGGACCAGGATTGCTTAACCATTTCACACAAAAGGATCAGGAAGAAATACAGACAATACAGGAGTTCACTGAATGATGCTGTTAATTAGCAAGTCATCTGTGGACCTGCCACTGGGCTGCTTGGTGGAGAGTAATGCAAACACCACACCTCAGCTGCTGGATCTAAACGACAGCAGGAGGCGGCTGAAGTTTAGATCTCCATGAAATATATATGAAGTATTTAAACTTTCAGGACTTACTTTCAAACCGCCCACTGGCCCTTTCCCCTCACAGCAGGGGCTGTGTGGCAGCAATCATGTATTTTGTGACCTGATTCACCACCAAAGGGCTGCTGCCACCAAGGGCTCTCCCTGTCTCAAGCAGCACAGCGGGCTCCCTTGTGTGGAGTCCTGCAGCAGCTCTGGCTCAGGCAGCCTCAGCACGGGCTGTGAGGGTAGGAGAGGAAGTGTAAGCACTTCCATCACAACTTCCAGCAGTCACAGCTGTGCTACTGCACCAGAAATAGAGGAACGGGGGAATGATCTCGGAAAGCTGCCAGTCTAAGCAGGGGCGTAGTAAAGGGATTCTCACCAGAGGTTTCATTGTGCAAGAGGCTGTTTATCGTGGGTTGGCTGCCATCACTGTCACAGTGACAGACAGCAACACCGACGAGCTCGGCTGTAATCAGCTTTCCCTTGCACTGGATACCAGGCAGAGTAAATAAATATGAACCATCCTCTGCTCAGGGGCCTCTGCCACCTACCATGGCTCATGGCAATAATGCTTTTCGAAGACATTTATGATTCTTAAGATTGTGCATGTATTCATGATTGCTAGATTTGCCTTTTCTTCCTGTCTGTCAGCCTGTATTTCTACTAATCTTGAACAATAAGGAAGGAGGAAAATGGTAATAAAAGAAGGGGAGGATTTGAGTTTGAAGGCTGAGCTGTTCTCCCCCAAATGACAGTCTCTATTCCTAATACTAAACCTCTCTGTGAACACACAAAGAGCAGGGATATGCCATTTCACAGGTGGCACACAAAATATGCAAAATTTCTAGTTCCCTAAACAGAGTTTGGTATTTAAAAAAAAGAAAAAAAGAAGGTTCATCTAAGGAGTATTTCCCATCAGAAAGGGAAATACTTCCAATGGCTTCTCTGACTATTCAGACACCTGAAAAAGACCCGTTTTCACAGTCCTTCACCAATTGGTCCGAACACCAATTGCTCTGGGCTGCACATCATGTTAGCTAAAATTAACACCTTTGCCTTTCAAGTTTTTCAACCAGATGAATTCTGACTTCCCAAACATCGCTTCTCTTTGCAAGTTTGACTTGGTATAAAGTAGATGGAAATAGTGCAGAATGTTTCAAGCTGCCTGGCTCTGAAGGAACAGAAAGGATGTAATCTTGGAGGTGGGAAAGGAGAGAAAAAGAAATGCTTTGTTGTAACACACTACTCCCCGTTCAAAAGGCTGTGTGACACCTCCAAGTTTTGACAACACAGCTGCATTTAGATCTACTTGTGATGAGAGTTCCCATCAGCTCCAACCTGGCACTGTGCCTGACTGGCAATTCATTACTTACTGCAACGTAGGAGCACTGTTTAAATCACAGCAGTTCCTCTTTCCCCTCTCTCTCCCCTCTACCCCGAGCACGCCAAGGAGCCGACGTGCCTAAGTGGAGATGTCACCACTGAGCTCCAGGGCTGTGTTCCCCAGCTGGTGCAAAGGAGCAGCCTGTTTATTCCAAACCCTGAGAGAGATGCTCCACATCGGACTCTGGAGCAGCCTCTCTCCCCACCCACTGCAGAGATAGCCAAGATATGTAAAATGAACAATGAAGGGAAAAAACATAAAGTAGGGCTCTGTTCAAAAATTAATGTGCTCATTTTAACTCAACAAGCTCCGTCTTCCCTGTTTACAGCCTAAATTACCTCCTTTAACACTGAAACAATAGAGGGAGAACACTGCTACTACTTCCCTCATGGTAAGCAGACAGGTGCATGCTGCTTGTTGGAGGAAAAAAATGAGCCTCCTAATAGGATAATATAGTTTGGATTATATTAGTTACAGAAAAATTGAGATGAGAAAGCCTCAAGGGCACAATTATCATGAAACATGGGGCTGATTACTGCAAAGTGCTGAGCATCTGCAGTTCCAGACGAAGTCATTGGGTGTTATGTGTGCTTTATAATATGATCACTACTGTCTTTTCACAAATAATGGACAAAAGGTAGATTTTCATACAGCTACACATTCAAGTTTCCTTCACTGAGTAATTTTTTATGCATAAATTTTTAAAATATGCAGCTGGTAATTCTACCTGTTTACCCAACCTCTGTGAGTGCACAGAACAACAGCACAATTATTTATAATCCATATATAGGATGCAGAAATTGTATAACACTCAATGAACTTGCACTACTGCATATCCATACCAAGGGACAATCTTACAGAGACATTTCTTGAACGAAGATCAATCCTCTCGACCAACGTAATGGAAAGGAAATTAGGGCTAATGAAAAGATCAATCAAAGAAAATTCAAAGACTTCCAGATATTTCTGCAAGTAGAGATCAGAGGAGACGTGCTTTTACATCCCTGGGATTTCCCAGTGTGTCTGAGGGACCAGGACACTACAATTTAGCAGGCCCTGCTCTGACAGTGGGCAAACAAAGGATCACACAGCACCAGCTGCACCCACCACTGGGCTGGGCAGCCTGAACTATTATCCTATAGTGAAAATAAAGGTACTGCAGTAAAGGAACATGATAAAAACTTGGCAGTCAAGAGCATTCTTGAAAAACCTTTGCACCTCTGCCAAGGGAATATCTCTGCTGGTGTCATCCCAGATAGGAGCTCAGAGCAAACAGGAGGAAGGGCAAAAGGCAGAAGCTCTAGTAGAAAGTCCATCAATGATACTCTAAGTGACTTGAACTGTGAGCCAAGAAATGAATAAATTATAACGTCAAAGTCTGCACTCATGCAAGTGACAGGGTGCTAATTTAATATTTATTTTTATGTTGGGGGAGCTCATTACCTACAGAAATGTTTATGTGCTCTTTAGAAAAGAAAACCCACTTTCTTTTTGTAAATTACTCTTATTGGCGTTTCTATTGACCGGGTAAAATACGGAGCCACAGAAAACTGCCCAGATCACAACATAACACTCCCATCAGCTAATGCTAATCTATAATTGAACACCACGTAGGTACTCAGGAAATCCATTAATCTATATAGATCGTTCCTTCAGGATCAGTGCCTCAGGTTACTTTACATAAGGAAAGGCATCCAAGGTCTAGGACAGTGCTAAAAAACGCACAGATCTACAGAAATACTTAGTAGGCATTTCAGGAAAGACATCTGATGACTAGAATGCTCCATAACTTCAAAAAGAATACACTCACTGAAGATGCCCACCATAGAAAATGTCTGCAGAGACATAAAAGGACTTGATTGACTTTGAAAATCAGTCAAGACTTGTTCAAAATTGTGCTCCCAAGGTTTAACCCTAGCTATTTCTTTTCTTTACACAGATGGCTCTTCTGTTTGACTGCGAAACAAATCTGGCAAAGAAGGCAAATATATTAATGCATTAACAATTTTTAATGCTATTTGCTAACTGTCTCTACTTGCCAAATCAAAATTGAGGGGTAATAACACTGAGAAAAATACCCATAAAATCACAATTGAAAATTTTAAAAAGTCTTATATCTTCAGTAAAGAGATTTTACTGTTACTTTCTCTGAGTCAAAATGTTTTGCTTGTAAAAACTTACAACTCCCATTTTTACAATTCCACTTTTTAAACAAAACCCTGAGCGCGCCCTGATGATAAGCAAAATGTCAGAATGGGTTCAATGCTGTGTTCAAATGACAGGCACAGGGGAATAGAACACCACTGGCACAATTCAGGACAGATAGAAATGCTCTGCAGCATAATAGAAATCCTTATATTTATTGAAAAATGCATTTCTTTGCAACACTGTGCTGTATGCCGTTGTTATCTGTCTCAAAGGCTCCTAATTTCACAAGTATTAGTTTCCTCCAGTGGCCCCAGTTGTTTGTATGGATTTTCTCACATACAGTTCTCTCTCTATTTTGTAAGAAGCTGGAGATGAAAACTCTTTTGAACTCTTTTCACTGCCAGAAGAGACTGACTGGTGAGAGCATGAGGTTGGCAACACAGAGAAGGAGAAAAACCTTGTCTGAGGACACAGAGACTCGTGTCCATGGACAGCAATCCAACAGAGATTTTGTTACTGGCAGCACACAGGTCATTGCTGTGCAGCTGAGGGCTGAGTGCTCAGTGTGTGCACACACACAGGAACTGAGCAGAGCCTTTCCTGGTGCATCAGGCAGTGCTGGCTGAGAACTGACAGTTTCTTGCTCTGATGGATGGTTCAAGCTCACTAAGATAAGCATGTCAGGTGGCCAACCCCACACGGAGATCATCACAGCAACTGTCCCAGGCCTCCTGTCACTAAGGAGGACTGGGGCAACTGAATTTCTGCTGCTTCCCTTGGATTAAGACTTAAGAAATCTTAATGAAAACAGTTTTCCAGTGTAAGCAAAGAGATGACACCAAATCACTCACAGATCTGCTGAGAATCTGGGGATGAGGACTGATAAGCAGACAGAGCTTGTTTTCCTTATTAGCAGAAATGGGAAATAAGGCAAGTTGGAAAGGCTGTATGCATCAAATGGGAATCGTGTTTAGAATGCCTTGAGGACAGGCTCCACCAGAGCACTCAGAATTGGCACTCTGAGCTAAAGGAAACTCAAATTATTAGTTGGCTTTGAAAACAAAAATGGCTGTGCTTTACCCTAAAAAAAATTAAAATACTCCAGTCTGCAGAACAAAGCAGAAATCTACCAGCAAATCTCATACCTTCCTTACAACTCCTCTTTAGCATTTTAAGATTTAAAAAATTAACTGCTTATCCCCAGCTTTACCTGAAGGAGACATGGGATTTCGTGAGAGTCATCCATATTCCAACATGTCTAACTGGGAGGAGATCTCTAGAAAACACTGCTTATAATAGGAATGCTAGTGTGCATCTGCTCCTCGTTCCCCTTCTGCTTTGCAGTGTTTCCAGTAACAGACTATGTCTGAATTGGATTCCCTGCTTCCACGGCTCTCCTTGGTACTCAGAGAGCCAAAGTCACCACGGAAATCTTGGCAGAGGCCAGGCTTTAATTCACCAGTAATGCAATCCATTAGAATTACAGATAAACGGCTTAAGTGCCGGGCACATTTGTGCAAGTTGTATATGAGAACTTGTCATTGATTTATCCTTTGCCAACCAGTTAAGCACGCTGGAACCAAACATAGACTTTCAGAAAGCTGCTCTCATTCCATTCAGCCACACAACACCTGTGAGTGAGGGCAAATGGTACTTTCACAGGCCTTCTTCCTTACCCTGAAAGGGAAAGGAATACAGATTATTGCTGTGGAGAACTTTTACTATTTACTTTTCTTTCATTTCTTGACTTCATGCATTAATTCATCGATTTTTTAAAAGCCAAAACCATTGATGAAAGGGGCTCACCCTTTACTGCTGCCCTCCAAAGGCACGGCTCCAAATTTAAACATGATTAGGCTCTCTAAGGTGACCTTGTGAAATAGCAGGGATGTGTTTAGTTTCTCTGGCTTCCAAATCAACCTTGCTCAATTTAGAAGTAAAGAAAAGGAGTTTCTCCTAATTGCCAGCCCTGAAAACTCTTAGAGTTTTCTGAGACTCCAAGTCTGTGCGTTCATAGCAACAATAAAGATAAGGAAATAACTCATGATTCTCATTGAAAAGCACAAATAGTTAATGATCCTGGAATCTACCTGCAAGCAGACTCCAGCTCACCCATCCACAGCTGTGCTGAAACTGCAAGGCTGACAAAAAGCAATGATAGCTTATTTTTGTCCGAAATGTTAAGTCGTAGTGCACAACACAGAGATACCTCAGAACTGCTCTGCAAGAAAGTGGCTGATCTGCCTCTTCCTTTCATACAGCAGTAAAACAAAAGTTTTCTCTTTTTCCTGAAATGGCCCCCATTATAGGAGATGTATGTTACCATGGACAGAAACTCAAGTAGACCTCCCTGGGATTCATTTTAATGGATTATCCCAAACTGTTGGCTTCAGTCATGGCCAATGGATTTGACTGTCTGTACCTGAGGAAAATCTCCTTGAGAGCAAAAGACCAACCTGTATCCCCAGCAGGCTCACAGAGGATTTCCAGGAATCCCCATTTATCCACCTGAGAAGACAGAGCTGCAGGAACAGGGCACTGGGTCACCAGTTAATCTCCTAGTGCCACAGGAGCAGAAGTAGCTGTCAAACCTGCTTTCCTGCCACTGAGGATCAGTGCTTCGGCCATCACAAAACTGGCCCTAAGAGACCTTAGCTGAAAATGCCGAGCTGGAAGTGCAGCACTGATTGGACTGCACTCCCAAACACTGTCAGCAATCACTAGCAGCACTTGCTGGACAACTTGCAGCACTCGGCTCAGCACTTACAGGACAATGGTAGCAGCCATTGTCCAGAATAAAACATCTCTAAATTACAGCCATTGTCCATCTGCACATCCAAAGTCACAGGACTATCTTTTCCATGACATCACTTACCACTTTAGTCCCATGCTGCTCCTTGCAGCAGGACGCAAGCTTCCCTTCACAGTTTAGAGAAAGACACTAGAAAAGTCTGCTACTGAGTGGAAATTAAAGCTGTGGTAGCCACCAACCTGGGAAAAATGTATCAGTTTTAGGTGACAAATATGGCAACGCTTATTCCACCACCACTTACACAAGATTCATTTAGGTATTCCTAAACAAGATGCATGTTTCTTGCTGACACACAAACTCTTCCACCTTCAAATACAACCCCTGCCTGATTCCAAACCGGTGCTTGCATCAGGGGCCTGCGATGAATTTTGAGACTGGTCACGTTTAGCCCAGCCTACCCAAGAGGGAACACACTCTACATTTCCATGTGCTGCATAGGTGGAAAATATTTCTAACTAACCTATTCTTTTTTTTTTTGCAAATGTCTGAAAAGAGAGGTCGCATGGAATGTACAATATGGAGCAAAAAAAGGTATGGCAGCTCTACTTTTTCAGCTTGGTATCCAGAACAAAGTCCACACACACCATTTTGTTTCTTTGTTTTAAAGTAACTAACAATCTGCACGATTTTAGAGAATGCTACCAAAATGAACTAACTGTAACACCACTGATTACTTTCACGTGGCATCCTTTTAAGCCCAGGTGCAAGTCAGAAGCAGATGTGGACATTCATTTTCCCTTTATTTTCAGGCAAGCAGGCCTATCTGCCCAACTTTATTCACCACCCTGAGGAGGTACTCCTGCTGCCTCAGATTTACAATGCCAAAAAGTAGCTTCTGTGAAAAGATTAATATCCATGCAGATAAAAGAAAGAAAAGAGGTCTCCTAGAGGGTAGTTCAGAGCAGGCCCTGTAACCAGGCCCTCAGAGCATCACTTCTGATAAAGCTCTTTACCCCCACTGAGGAACCAGGGGGAGGAGAAAGGCTGGCTTCTTAAATTATGTCCTTTAAATCAGGCTATTACACTATCTTCTTATGGAACATTTTGGGTTTTGAAGCTTTTCCTGATTTTTTATACTTGAATTCAATCAAACCCGGTCTATTTGCATAAAAAGCCCATTTGAAAATAACTAGCTAGAAGTGCCAAATTGCCAGCCCCGGAGGTGAAGCATTTTTCATGAGCAATACGGAGTTCTCATGAGCAGAGGCAATGAAAAACTGCCAGCACAGTCACACTTCCAGTACCCTTCACAATGCCTGGCACGTAAAGACCACCAAAAGGGATGGGAGGGAAGGATTCATTCCGATACTCTTTGAAATTGTACAAATCTTTGCTAAAAATGCTAAATAGCTTGAAATGTGTATCAACATGTACTGTTCTTTATTAGGAACACGTAAAAAATATTTTGATTCATTTCCCCCTGAATTTTAACTGGCAATTATCTTTACAGAGACCATGAGGTATGTAATGTGTAATGCAACTTCTATTTCCATCCTGAAATGTATCAGAAAAATGGGGAACTTAATGGTAGAAACTTCGTGTGACTCATGGGAGGTTTATGAGTTGTCAGAGTGAAGAATAAATGCAGCGACTTAATGGGAAAATATAACAGCCATTATATACATGCAGTAGCTCAGGTGCAGTTTCCGAGTTGAGAATACCCTCATCCAGCAAAAGCAATTAAATACATGCTTAACTTTAAGTAATCCCACAGGAATCTACAACATCTAAAAAGTAAGCAGCAATCATGAAGCAAAGTGTTACTCCTCACTCTGAAGGAATATTTTTATAACTGAATGTACTAACTGAGGCAAAAGAAGAATTTCATTCTGACTTTCTCTCTGTTGACATTATTTGCCTAAACTCTGAACTATTAGTTTAAGTGTGTGTGTAGGTATCTATGTGAAAGAGAACAAAAAGTACCTTGTTTTCATTCTGGAACCCATTTGCTTACACATTGAAAACACCAGAGTTTCTGGAAAGTGAAGCATGGATTACAAGAGACACCTGAATGGCCACAAAATGAGTGGTAAAAGTATTTTCCAATTATCTTTCTCAAGTACAGGCTTAAGTCACCTTAAAAGTCCACTCCCTGACACCTGTGGCTTTTTCTCGTCTATCACCTCTTCTGAGAAACAGCTGCCTTGTCGGTCAGCACACGATCCTGTTCAGCTGTGGTTTACTCCAACCACTGCCTTTTCCCACAGCACAGCCAACCAAAACGCCAAGGGCCTCCTCTGCTTTACTGTGATAGAGTCACTGGATGAAGTACTGGGGAGACAGGGTGTGGATATCTTACTTACACAGTGGTTGAGGGAAGAGCCCATGATGGATGAGGTGCTTGGTGGACTAGCCTCCCTCATAACTCACTAAACCCCAACAGCTCATGTTTCTTTTTCTCCTCACAGGGCCCAGAAAGCCGTGCATAATTATGTCTTTCGCTTGCTTAGAGAAGGAACCACTGCAGGGGTTGATAACGGGTGGAAAGTTTACCTTTCTCTCTTAGGCATTTTCTGATAATAGCAAGTGTAGAGAATACCCAGGATCACAGAAAGGTTTCTAATCTGATACAGAGAAGATTACAGCCAGCAGTTTGCATGCACTGATCAGACCATTCACACAGGGTTAGGGGTGGGTGACAACGTGAATCAAAGACCTTTCATTCTCTTGTCTGCTACTGGGGTACAGCTGAGGTCAGGCCTACGGCACGGTGTCCACCTGGACGGCACAGCAACAACCACGGTGACCTTGCCAAGCTCACACCTTCCACTCTGCATCACTGAGCACCTCCTGTGCACCTGGGCAGCCAAGGTGCTGTCTGTGACCCAGTGGCAGCAGTGAACAGGGTCAGCACCACCAGCACTCTGAAGCAAAGGACAACCCTGCCATTATTCAGAAGCTACATTTACAACAGCAAACTCAGAGTCAGACTTGTGTAGTGACTCATAAATCAGATCCTGAGTGGCACACTCAGATGCTACCACATGGCTTAATCTTTCAGGTAGGCAGAGCAAGTTCATATCCCTCACTGCTGTCCAAGGCAACCCAAAACCCCTCTTTGCACAAAACGTGACACCTGTCTGATAACTTGGTTAAGGTTTTGACTTCCTAGGAATCACACATAGTGCAAACAAAAAGACACAGGACAACCATCCTAAAGACAAAGGTGCCTAAAGATCCTCACGTGTGCTGGACGCGTTGTTCCACTCCCACTACAGCAACACACATGTTAGGGCCTTCCCCCACTCTCCCTTTTATCGTATTTTAAATGTAGCAAGTCTGTTAATTAGTGTCAAAGAAACAATGCAAACTAGCTGAAAGCAGCTTTTCTGCCACTGATCGCTGACAAGCTAATAGGCCTGACATTTCCTTCAGCACACTATTCCTCTGATTAATGCAGCTGCACAATTATTTTCTTTTAAATTTGTATCATACTCTCCCATGACAGGAACTGATTTACAAATACAAGACAAAGATTAAGAAGAGGTGGACTTTCAGTGTGGGGGAAAAAAGTTATAATGAGGTTCACAGTCACAGCCAGGGAGGCTGCTACACTGACTGTGAAACTTGGGCAGTTTATTACCGACTAAGGTAATAGCAAGGATCTCCTGAAAGGCAGAGAGGGGTCAGCAGCACTTTCCTGTGATGGGGGCCTGTTGCTAAAAATTCTCAGACGACAGAAGAAGCATTTCATTTGTGGCAGGCCACATGCAGCAACTCCTATTAACAGGACTAAGAGAAGATCCCCGTGGGAACTAGAGGAGACAAAAAGCAGCAGGCAGAGCTTAAGAGAATGCCTGAGGCATATTCACCTAATGCATCCTCACTTCCTCTCCCCTCCCGTGTACTGCCAAGGTTCTTTCCTCCCATCTTTTTCTCTCCCACCCCTGACAAATGCTGAGCTCCTGTAAGATCAGAGGTCCCTCTTGTTCTGATAGTTAAAGTAGGTCTTCAGAAATAACCCCAGCTCTCTGTAAACCGAACTTCACTGCCATACAAACCATGTCTTTATGAGCCACATATTCACACCCCATTTTGTCCTACTGCTGCCCTTCCTACAGTGGGAGGAAAACCACTGCCCTACCCACCACAGTCATGCTAAATTCACTCCGTGATCAGATTCTGACTCTTTTCTCTCCCTGCTGAAGATCTTTTCTCTCTTTTCTTTCAGCTGCCTGGCTCAGCATACAAAGGTGTGTGAAGGCTGCCTCCTTGACTGATCCCTTCAGCAATCTCACAGCCCTCTCTCATGTGAGACTGCCAACACTTCTTCAAAAGACTTGCACAAAAATAAAGGCCTTCTTCGGTATTTCAATCTAAATTATTGAAAATAAGTTGCTATTTTTTATTTATCTTGTTGTTCTTTGTCAAGTGAAGCTGCCTCCAGCTGTCTATCCCAAACCTCAATGGCTGCTCCAGCACTTTTGGGCAAAACAGATTTTCTTGTCTTCAGGGTTACATGCATGAAATGTAACAGTGACTTTACATTCAGTCTGAACTTTGCATTTTCAAGTCTGAATGAATTTGCCATGTGAAATACTCAGCCTGAGAGGCTTGGTCTGGATTTTTATTTTCACCTCTTGCTTGGCAAAAAGCCACCACCCTCTCTGCATGTAAACATGATCCCTTGTCCAAAATCATCAGTGGAATTAGTGGACTGAAAAAATGGAACACTTGGTTGGTTGTTGTTTCCAAAGTTTCCTAGATGGGTCATGGTAAAGTCAATATCCTCTGATGACTCTGCCTGGGGTTGTTGAGGAAAATATCATCCATGACCTTGCAGTATGTTTGTGCCCATCTACCCTTCTGATCTCATTCCTTCCTTTCCTGCTAAACTTCCCATTACCAAATTTGAAACATAAGCACTTCCAAAAATTGTATTGAAAAGGCAGCCACATAGAAGAAGAGAGTTTTATTAGCTGTAATTTTTTTTTTCCTTCCCTACATACTAAAGATATGCAAGCTATAAAATCCACTCACTCCTTAACACACAGAAAAAAGCCAATCCCCACCAAGGATCAACCATCGAAGCAGATTTTGGAAGACTAAAACCCTTCACCAGACCCACTGCTCACTGAGTTATCTGTCTGAGAAAGGCCATGCTGTGTCTGACAGGGCGTATGACTTAGCAACATTTTACATCTATGGACAGGGATCTTCCCTTGAGAGAGACAGAGTCAAATCTCTTTTCACTGCAGTCCTAAAAGTGAAACCTGGGTCTTCCCTGTCCACACTAGGTGCCCTTGCCACCAGGCTTCTAGCTACTCTTTTGCTACAGCATGTGACATTTTCATTGGCTTCTGGAGATGCACAATTTCCTGGACTCTAATGAATTTCCATGAAAGGTTTCAGTTTCAGTGAATCAGCTTTTTCTAATGAAAAATGACGGTGACAGAAATGTCTCTGCCAGCTCTCTCACATTGGATAACCTTCAGAAACTCAATTCACCTCTATGTTTCTCCATCTTGAAACAGGGCAATAATACTGACCTCTTTCTTACAACCTTCTCTGAGATCTATGGACAGTTGCACTGTGTAAGAGCAAAGTAGCATTATTATTTATTATTCAGAGCATCACAGGGACAATAAAGGAAAAGCAAAACACTATGACATTCACTGAGGTAACAAAATAAAGCCTTTCCTCTGGCAACACTTTTAAAATGTTAGAGCTCAGATTTTCTTTTTCTTCCTTTGGGTTGCTTTCTAAAGGGTTGATATAATACCCCAATATCAAAACTGAAAAAAAAAAATACTTCATCTCCTCAAGTAAGCAGGCAAAGCAAACAGAAAAAAAAAAATGCTATAAACATACAATCAGCCACTGCTGGTTTTGTCTCAAAGCAAGATTTTTTTTAATTGCCAGCATTTTCCTGAGCACACAAAGAATCAGTCATAAAAAACACCTCCATATTGCAAATGCCAGATCCAGAACTTTCCACTTCAGGGATAAAATTCCTTGATATCTCAAAACAAAACTTAAATTCTAGTAATAAAAGCAGATTAAGCACTCAGTATCCCACCATTTGCATCATCAGCAAAAAATCCACTCAGAACAATGTTTTATGGAATAAATCTCCATATCAACAAAGTATCTATATATTTAAATATCATTCAGCAGAGATTACCACCCCAAGTTATTTCTCACCACATTTCAGTGAGACTATAAAATATTACAAGACACAGAAACGTTCAAGACATGCAAAAATCCACTCTCTTCTGCAGACAGCTTTGGAAGTACGAAAATGCCACTTCCTGAAGACCACTTCAAGCACAACTCCCATCCTAGAGAACTTGGCTCTAGGAACAAATTGGGACCTCTGGAAGAAAGGCAGTAGGAAAAGTCACGAGGGTGTGGTGACATCAAGACACATCAACCAGCTAAGACTGATGGTGAGTGCAGACAAGCCCAGTAGCCTGAGACACCCAAGAAAGCAGACAGCATCAAATCTCCAGAAAAAAAGGCCTCCTTTACTTGTTACAGCCTGGACGTCCTCTGGAACAGGGCAGACACACCACCTTACATTAGCATTTTGTGTCCTGTTTCCTTGCTGTTTCGTAGTGATCAGGACTTAAACATATGAACTCTTTCTCATTCTAAAACCTCTGGACAGAGGTGCCAAAAAAGCCCCACAGTCCCTGCAAAAAAGAATGGGAACCTACACATATCACAATACATTTTGTAGGGGCAAGGTTCCAGCGTACATGTCAATATAAGTTTAGAAAGCAAGAACACTCAGCAAGCAAGGAAAGAACAGTTTATATTCACTGACATTCAGGCTGCTGCAGTAGGTTTTGTCTTGATCTTCCTCCTCTCCACAGTTCCACTATCTTTCTATTATCCAGGTACCAAAGTATAAAAACCCTTCTATAATCAAGGAAAATACAAAAAATTATGTCTCCTTTGCTACCTACATCTTCCTTTCCTATGTCTTCCATTTCCAGAGTATTTTTCAATCAAGAGGCAATATAGCATGACCGTAAAAATTATTGCAGGCTCTTAAAAGACCCTCTTGGCTTTGGAAAGAGACTTTAAAATGTTAAATAATTTCTGTCAGCCTTCAGGTCGTTAAAAACCTTTGGAAAAGATTCAAACTCTGTGCCTGGGAGAGAGAATTATTTCTGTAATTGAAAGAAGAACAGCAAAACACAAGTTCTTTAATAGTGCATGGGCTCTTGGGAGATTAAACAATCAGCTATCTTGTCAACTCAAAATACACACTTGGGCTGCTTTTTTTCTGCATTTGTTGGTTTCAAGGTGAAAACTTATTATTTCATAAAATACAATTAGAGCATTCTGCGTAGGAAGTTCCAGATCCCTAAAAAAATCCCCACATGTAGAAGCTGGTGAATCTTCACACAGAGATTAATCCACAGAGAGGGGAAATGAAAGTTAGCCTTCCTGCCAGCCCATAATTAGTTTCATACTATCTACAAACTGAATGCATCTACTTGTGAGGCGCTGTGAGTTATTTTCATACCTCAGGCACAGAGCACTTCATTTAAAGTGACTTCCCCTGGTTACCTGGCACTTCTCCCTGGGATGGTTAAGTGGCTGCTGCACAAAAAGCCATGCATGCAAAGAAAGGTTTCTAAACGCAACGACCCTCCCAGCAGAAGACATCAATCACAGACACAAAATAGGTGTCTGGTGAGCAGCAGAGTTAAGATGGCATTATTGGGGCATCTCTCTGGTCTTGCAATACCTTCAGGTATTTTACTGAATTTATTTGTCAGAAAAGCCCTTTGCTTTCCAGTTCTCAAACACAAGTACAACTTTTTTCTTCTCTCCAGTGGGTCAGTGTTTCATCGAGGCCATTCCATTCTGGGCAGGCAGCTACATACATGAGAAATGAAAAACTGAACCCTTACAATGTTCAGAGAAAACTCATGGTCAATTCTACCCGTTTTAGTCATGGGGGCTTGTTTGCTTCCTTGTTTTGCTGGGTTTTTATTGTGGGGTTTGATTCGGGCTTTTGTTTGAGAGGTTTTTTTGTTGGGTCTTTTGGGGTTGTGTTTGTTTGCTGTTTGTTTAAAAATCTCATTTAAGTTGGTTTATCCAGCCCTACACAAATGACAAACCTTAATCTGTCTTTTCTAGGTGTCTTTCTAGTGACTGTTCTCACTTTCTTTGGTAATTTACTGCAGCCTCAGTGTGTAATTAGGCATAATTAGGCATGCAATCTGGGTTTTGCATATATAAAAATTTCCACTGGCATTAACCAGAGCCATATTTGCAGAGTCAAAGATTAAATGCAACCATTAGTGGCTTGTCTGGTTTTGCTGGGTATGCTCATTCACTGTTCATTGTCTGCAAGGTTTCTCTTGCATGATAGTGCTGATTCAGGGGATCAAAGCACTGCATATTTTATATATATATAAAAATTAAATTCAAAGTTTGTCTAGTGCAATTGCTCTACAGAATTTTTTATCCTGCAGTAGATCCCTGCGAGACAAATGCACAAATATTAGGAAAGTTTACAGGGCTGTACACAATGGTTCTTGTATAACCAAAGCCACTGGGCTGGGAGGTTTGGTGCCTGTTCTTTATTAACCAGCAAAATTAGGGAGAGATTTGTTAGTACAGAGAGACAAGCACAGCAGCAGTAATTAAAGCAAAGTGGCTCATGCTGAATCAACGCTTATAGAAGAACAGGAGGCAAAAACACAGTGCAGTAAGGATAACCCAACACAAAGCTGTGAAAACCAGATGCAAGGCAAAAAGAAAAATCATGATCCAGAAGACTTGCTTCCAGCAAAAGGACATGTGTTTGAGGTAGCTCTTTGAAAGAATGCTGCTGTCAGCTACAGACTGTCACTTGGCCACATGTCTTTTATCATCACTCTTAGCAGGGTATTCTAGATCTTCTCCTTCAAACTGGCATGAAAAACTATTTGAAGCTAACCACTATTTTTTGGGGTGGAGGAAGCAAGTTCCTCTGTGATCATGTTTTTGAACACATACAAATAGCCTCTTCTCAATGGCTCTGAAGAGTGAAGTGACAGGGTATTGTCAGTCCTCCCTTAACACTCAGAATATTAAAAAGACAACTCCACGGTCACAATGTCACTATGAAAACGCAACTTTACTTCTGTTACAACCAGAAAACCCTGAAAGTAATTTTTTCTTCTGAACTGTGCACTAATCTGCTACCATTAAAATTCAAACACAGGTTTGAATTCAGATTGTTTGGTTTTGTAGTCGCCCAAGAACTCTCTGGCTGGTTTACTGTCCTCCCACAGGCTTCCCAACACCACTTGCATAAAACCTTTGGATCAGCAGTATCCGCCACTCTCTGCAACAGCAAGACCTAGCACCACTCTTCACACTGTGGAAACAAACTGCACTTGTCAGGCTACCTGGATAGACAGGTTTCATACCCCAAGTGCTTTGTGGGGGGTAAAATGTGATTCACTCTACCTCCCTTGTCCCTACAACGGATTTTACTGACAAACGCAAAGAACAAGGAAAGACGAAAACATAGCAGTGGTATATACAGCATTGCAAACCAATCGTAAAAGTAACCACAGACCTCAAACTACTATTTTTTCAACATTTCTGTAAGTCACTTAATTTTTCCAAATATCAGAAGATATTCCAGGGAAGATTTATACCACCTTTGCCAGACATGTACATACATGTATCAGATATGTAGACAGATATATGTACATATAACTTCCCTAAAAATTTGCCACTTTTTTATCCTTTATCCACCATAGGTACTTTTACAGAAAATATCATCTAAATTTCTTGTTTAGAGATTGCATAACATAAAAATAAGGGAAGAAAATGCCAAAGTGAAAAGCATCATCTGCTCCACATGCATGAGATGCCGTAGTTCCCAAGACACTTAGCAGCTCTTACCCTCTGACCACCTCACATAACTTGAGGGACGCTACAAAAACTTGTAGCAGAATTTCATAAGAGCTCAGAATTCCTGTCTTTAACCTGCCTATTGAAGTAAAATCTCACCACAAGGCCCAAATCCACATCCAAACACTACACAACACACTCTAAACTCCTACTGAAATAAACCAAGCCCCAGCCTTAGACACAGCCAGCACAGCCACTGCCACTCTGCCAATTTGGCTAATAAAGGACACTCACCCTGTGCTGCTTCTCCTTTCTATCTTTAGATTATCATGGCTGCAGCAGCCATCAACTACATTTTGCAAAGCCTAATGACAGGGATTATTCAGATTCTCACACTGGCAAGTGTCAGTCCCAGACAGAATGGAGCAGTGGCTTAATCCTTTACCTTGTGCCAGGGCTTTATAGCATATGTGACACACAACATAGTGCTTGCCGAGCTGTTTCAGAACATTCAGGTCTCATGAGCCTATTTCAGCTGTTATGCTCCTGCCGGATGACTGTAATTCTCAGGATATGAACTTCTCTGCAAAAGGCCATGCTCAGCCACATTGCTATACTTGTCCTTCTTCCACCTAACAGTGATGGCCTGTAAGGTCCAAACCTCTGATGAGAATTGCAAGAAGCAAAAAAAGGAGTCCTCACCAACACCTCTAAGCACCAGTGCTGCTTAGAGCAGCCTTTTGTCTTTGAGAAGAGCAGCCACAACTCTGAGAGCACTGAGTGAATAGTGATGCATTTTGAGATACTCCCAACTACATAGAATTGGTTTAAAGGCTGCTTTCGAAAGAAATGAAGGTGTCTAAAAGGGAAAAGGTTATGCAAAAAGAGTAAAAGTAATAATAGGAATCTAGACAGAATCTAATGGAATCTAAAACTAGAAATTAGAAAATAAAATAGCCGTACAATAGCTAAACAATTAGAAAATAATCTGAAGAGGGTGGAAAAGACGAATATAGCAAAGGAAAGTTGGCAAAGAGGTGGGCAATTCAGGGTTAGTAAAATATTCAGAGAAGCTTCATTTTAATCATCAGTTCATGATGATAAAATGAAAATGAGCCAAAGTGTAGAAATTAAGGTAAATACACATGCAAAATACTGACTGCCAGGTAAAACACATGCTGTGTAACAAACACATGGCAAGACTGATCTAAGCCTTGCTCATCAAGCACATGAGCTACCCTGTCTCTGTGCTACACCAACACATTATATTCTGATCCGCTGCATCCCGGGAAGAAACCTGATACAAACAAAAGCTTTATCAGGAATATTTCTTCTGATCCTCTTTCTCAGAATTCTTACTGTACTAAGTTACCTTGCTGAGATCCTGATGTTTTTTCCTTCTTCACAAAGATACATGTGGTACACAGCTACAGGACCTACCTGCACGTGTACTTCAGCACCTGCCTGCTCTCTTTCTGTCTCTGTGATGTATGTCCCTCCACTGTGATCCTCACAGTGGCTGCCAACCCCTGATCTCCAGAGCAGGAACACTTACACTGATAAGCAGAGCCTGGAGTTTCTCCAATGCTTTTATTTTTTACATGGCTCTGGCCTCCATCTTTCCAGGCACAAATGGCCTGGCTTCATCTTGATATTCTCCCTGCACATTGTTATGAGGTTCCCCCAAGCCATCTCTTCCCAAGATTTGCCTGGAATTATCACTGTTTACAATCCAAGTCAATTTTCAGAGTGTTAGATCTGACAAGAAAGGTTTCATAATTTCAAAGCTTTTCTGCACAAACTGCATTTTCCATGTAAGGCCAAGGCCCCTTCCAGAGTTCCATAATTAAAGAACTGTATAAACTCCAGAAGAGCTAATAAAAACAGGCAATATTATTTAGGATCCAGTTTCAAGTCTCTCCAGTCCTTACCACAGACTTTTGACCTTTAGGATCTCTTACTGTCCAGGGGAAAGTCCTAATCACAGGAGTTCTGATTGTTCTGCCTGATCTTTTCCCCCAGTGCAAGCACACACACTTAAAAACCAGATCAAACACAAGAAACCCCCTCAAAGGTCCATGAAACCCACAGGATCCCTCTCCGAGCCCAGTCTAACCAGCACCACCAAAGATCCTGTCTGACTGACAATCAACATTACTTACCATAACTACACTGTATAAATTACCCAATGAAGGGAAAAGAATCCCCAATTGCAAGTTACACTAAAACACAATAAATCCCCAATCAAAGTCATTATCTGAGTCACTGATGCAGTCAAGTGCAAGAGGCATCTGATCTGTAAAAGGGATTTGTTTATCAAGCAGAATTTCAAGTCTTTAAGAAAACAGCATGAGCAGGAACAGCCTCCCAATTTAAATCTCAACACAGAAGAATCTCAGATATCAAGTAAACATTTTGCCAACAATTAGTTAAATTGCAAGAGGCAGGAATACTGAACCCATAGAACCCTAACTATTTCCTGCCTCTTAATAGCACCGAGGGTTTGTCAAAGATTTTTTCATTGCACTACATTCAATCAAGTAATTTAATAGTTTAATTTTGACAGGGCCCATGAATGTACAGTCCCCATTCTCTCCCTTGTCAGATTTCACTGCAGAGCTTTCTGAAGCCCTGAGATGCACAGAGGAAAATATGCTCAGCTTAAAAAGATAAATGCTTGTCAAAAGCAACTGCATTTCCTGCCCATTGTTTCCCTCCTATTCATTAAACTTATTGCTCTCCTTTTATCAAAGTAGAAATTCTGTCTCTGCAAACATAGCCCTAAAGTCTACAGTTACCAGATGTGAAAATGTCAATATAACAAACACACGTGTACACAATGCAGAAACTCCAGCCAAGCCACCAGACTTTGTATTTCTTTACTCAGTCTTTCTCTGTAAAAAACGTGCTCTAGAAAATTGAAGCGTAAATAAAAGCGTGCAACTACCAACACCACCAGTGATTTACAATAAATTGTGAAAATGAGAAGTTCTCTTCACACTTGCATTCGGCAGAATTAATCAAATAAGAAGAAATCCATTGAGTTCCTAACAGATCAGGTGCAATCAAAGGGAGGTCTCTCTATGTGTTCTTGCAACATAAAATGATTAAAGAGAAAGAAACCACATGAAATTATGCAGGCTTAGGAATTTGATCAAAATGAGATGGAAAGCATCTTTATTAAATACCTTATTATTTTTAAATTAGGGTTTCATAATTCTATTCTGAAGATGGGTGAATTTTCCAGGACACACTGCTACCTTTCAGATAATTGCTTATTTACCAGTACCAGAAGCAGGGAAATACTGCAAACATCCCCATGAAACCAACCATGGAAATCTCTCCATTGTCTGAAGTTCACTTGGGCTAATGTCAGATGCATTTCTGTGCAGGGCAAAGGATTCTCTGCCTGCCTCAAAACCCTGAATATGAGCATTTCAGCATCAGTTTTTCATACTTTCCAATTCAGGACTGCTGAAGTAAGCTAATACTCTCACTTGGAAATTTCCTAAACCATTTTCAGCTCTGGATTGAAACATCTCAGTCTCATTTTTTTTCAAGTGAAAAATAACAATTGAGAGGTGTTTGTTCAAGTGCCTCCCCTTTTCTTGGGGCAACAGAAATTATCAGTGTGACAAATGAAGAGTGGGGGTTGATTTCAGCAGAGTTCGGTAGAGGCCTGTGATTTGGCCAGGTGTCAGACAAAGCTTCAAGTCAGGAAAGTCTACACTTACAACAGAATTGTCTCCAGCAGCACTTGTGGCATCTCACTCTTCCAAGTGATAACTTCACCTCCACATTTTTCAAAGTGAGTAAAAAGAAGTATTTTATTGACGTAGTGCATGAGATAACCATCTGAGAAATCCAATATGCTATTGAAAGATTACTATTATTGAAGTTCCCAGTAGTTCAGCTAGACACTTTTCAGAAGTGAATCTTGAAATTTCTCATCCTGGGTCTTTATTCTGCTAAGTGCCCATTGATTGAGACTATGATGTGCATCCTCAAGCACAAAGGGTTAATTGCTGTGTATCACTTTACTTAAAATAATTCCAGTAGGAAAGGCAGCTGTAATAGCCTATTGTGTACTTACTTTCAGGGAGTCTGAGCACATTTTCTTTGGAAACCATAGCAATTTGAATGTTCCTGGCAAACAAAGAAATAATTATCCCTGCAGTCATTGAAATCAACTTCGAGCACATGATGAAAAAATAAAACTAGGAAAAAAAAAAGTGTCCATTTCAGCCTTTCTAGACTGCAACAATTTACCCAAATTTAAGGTATAATCAACTTCAGCAACAAAACTTGACAACCTTTTCTCTCACTCCATCTCTTTCTTTCGTTCTATTAATTCTTTAGTAAAATACAACTAAAATTTCTGTGAAAAAGTAAGGCCTTGTAAGTACATACAGGCATTTTTAAAGCCACCTCTCCTGTGTGTTCTGTGAGGCAGAGACAGGTAAAGGAAAATACAAAAGTAAGCTAGAAAAATTGAGAAAATGGAGGAAAGCTGAAAGAGTAAAATCTTCAGAAAAAAAGCCTCTTCACAGCACTTTCTATAAAACTGTTCTTTGCTGGGTAGCTTGGAAAGCATTCCTGCTTGCTCACAGAAACAAGAAATCCCCTTGAAAGTGGGATCAATTCTAATGAAATTCATAAATCCCACAGAGCAGTTCAGAAAGGGAAGGGACAGGCTGGTAGGACAAAGGTTTGCAGAGTCTGGAAAGAAATGATAATGATAATAATAGCAATAAATTATAGTCATTCACAGGTTTTCTTAGGTTTATTCTTTTGCTCCGCAAACTTAGAAATACTGAAGACAAATGTTTAACTCTTCATTAATCCATTTGCAGTGATTCTTCCAGCCAAATCACAAAATACAAACTGAGGAGCTAGAGAACAGTTGTCTCACAGAAATGCCAACAGCACGGGGAGCTTGGTATGGACCACTGAAATCTCACGGAAAACCAGGCTCCTTCTACCACTGCAAAATTTCTGTTCAGCCAACGCCTCTCTCTGACGAGAATTTTGCCCAGCTGACCTGGAATATCTTCTTGGCTGAGGATGAAGAGGACCCATCCTGTCTTATTATCAAAAACTGTCCTGCTTAATACTGGCACGAAAGAAACTGCTGCTTGGTGCCCAGAGGTTCAGATGGCAGCAAAGACACCTTGCTCAGACCCAAGGTCACCAGCCAAGAGGGCTCTTACCCCTGGAGCCACTGGCAAGTTCAAACCCAACACATCCACGAGGCTTGTTACACAAAGGAGAAAGGGGCTTGAAGAAATGATCAGGAAGAAGAGAAAGAATTTATTTTCTTGGGAGAAGCAATTGTGTGCAAATGATCTCCCTTGTACAATTAAACCTTTTTTCTTAGCATGCTAAGAAATGTAAAAGGATGGACAGCCGAACAAAATGGTTAGCAGAGGGAATGGGGAATAATACAGCTTATTGTATTTCACATTAGCTATGCTTTCACAAAAAGGCTGCTCCAGCAGGCCGAACAAAACGCCATTCCCTCGTGGGTTAGATAGGAGAAATTACCTTTTCAGGTTTTAATTCTAAGTTTAAATTTATGAAACACTAATCCACGATCCATTAAAGATAGCACTTGCCAGTATAGCCAGCAAAGCAGGAATGCTTACAAGCTTTCAGAAGTGTATATTTTAAAGGAGAAAAATCATTGACATCAGCTTTTTCCATTGTTCCCACAGTTCTCTGTTTGGCAACACTCCAAAAAGGAATTGGCATACGAAGCTGTACAATCTGTTCTCCTTAAACAAGCCAAAGATTTCGCTTTTTTCTTCTTCGTTGATATATGGGGACGTTTTGCAAAGGGAAGGGACAAAGTAGAAGTCAGGGCACTTTTTATTTATTTTCTTTTTTTTAAATTTTTTTTTCTTTTTTTCTTTTTTCATATACATCCAGATACAACCATTGACCAGATCAAAGACCTCCCATGTCCAGTAGCCAGCCCAGCCTGTCTGACAGTGGAGTGTGTCACAGGAGAAAACTACATGGGCAGAGCAAATGTAGTGTTATTTCCCCCAAGTACCCTTCCAGTCTCCAGAAAATTGCAGTTTGGACATTTCTGGAGCCAGAAACAATGTCTTGCACACAAAACATTCTGCAAGCTGTGTAATCTACTACTGCTTTTTCTCAGGGCTGAACTGATTTCATTTTTCATCAGTGCTGATTTCATTTGATATCCCTTAATTTTTCTGTTGGAGGAGGGAAGAAAATGAACAAACTGTTCCCTGTTTCTGCCTGCATTATATTCTCTCTCAGCAAGTTCTTTTCTAACCTAAGGGACCTTCCTCTGTATCACTGATTGTGCAGAAGTTCCAGGAGCTCCTTTACACCTTCCAGTTATGTGTCTTTTCCAGTTATACCCAGAAGCCTATTGAGCAGAGGGAACCAGGAATAGGCATAGGATTCTGGATGGGTTTGATTTGCTCTATTCTTTCCACAATATTCTAACCTATTACAGGCTTCTTAGGAGAGCACTGACTCAAAGACAAGCTTGTCTCTGAGACCAATATTCTCCACAAAAACTGATCACCCATTTCTAATTTCTTTCCAATTTTTTTAATCCATACAACAACAAGGGTACGCAACTTACGGCAAATCAGGGGGCATCTTCATTCTTGAAGCCCCTTTAGTGAAGATAAAGCACCTCTTCAATAATAAGGTAACCTGCATCACTGAGAATGCCCATATCCATTTGTTTTCCAGCTACTCACAAAACAATAAAAATTGGCAAATCTGTGAGGCTTAACTGCCCTTCACAAAAATTGTGCTATTTCTCCTTCCTGTTGAGCCCGTTTCTGCAGAGTGATCTCCTTTAGAGCCTTGTCAGTGCTTCTGGTCACAGGGGCAGTGGCTGACATGCATGGATACAGGTTCAGTTTGCCCATGAGACCCCCCAGCTAAAGAGCCACAAAACCAGGAAAGAGAAAACGCTGCAAGCACTTAAAGGGAAAAAACCAAACAGCAATTCCAGAGACTGCTATGTGCGATAAAAGGAATGAAATTTTTAAAAAGGTAAATTATTAATGTTTTCTTTTACTCTATAGCTTAAACCCAGCCCCAGTTTTGAGTACTACACATTCGTTAGTCATGGCAAATCTTTGATCTCAAGTAATCAACAAAGGCAGAAGAGCAGAGTATTTAAAGGATGCAGGTGTCTTCCCTGTAGCAGTGGTGGTGACATTTGTCCCTCTATTACCACAGAAACTGAGCAAACAACAATAGTCCTTGCAAGCAGTATCTCACCCAAATACACTGTAGGCTATCAAAAATCAGTATTCGCAAAATATCCGATGATGGACATCACTCTGGACAATTTCACAGGAACAAGAGATCGGTGAAATTTACTCCTCCAAGACTGATACTTTAATGACCAGAGCTAAAATTATACATTTATGTGCAAACATACGTTTCTCATCCACATCTTGGACCAATATTTTTATGACATCATTAAGCAGCCTCAGTTGGCTATTAACTTGCTTATCAGTCTTTGATGAACAGCCTTTCAAAGAATGTTGAGAGATGTTACTTTTCTCTCAACTATTGTAGTAGCATGGAATTGGAATTGTGTAATTAGTTAATTTTATTTATTCTGCCATTAGTTTAAGAATGATGCACATTATCTCTCCCAAGCAGTACAACTCCAATTAAAGATTAAATAAAATGAGAAGTATTAACTTCAAGATGCAACAGAAAATGCACAGAACAGATTGTCTCCATTTAATTACTGCTTTTGTGTAAGTCCTCACCACATGAAGAAGCTATTTCTAAATCAACAACCTAAACCTCACTCAGCTGGACTTGTAAGAACACCTGAGTTAGAAACACAATTCTATCAAGTCCAACAACCCCACCTCTGTGCTTAAAGGTGCTCACCTCTAAGTGAACTAAATTAGGCCTTGTGCTTATTTTGCATACTTTTCTCTCCCCCATGGCACAGGAACTGGTACACTATTATTCAGGGAAATTAGAGCTGTGTATTTAAGTGTTCTAGTCTAGGGAACAATCTTTGCGTCTTGTATTATTAGCAGCATACTCAAAACCCTGTCTTTTTAAGACAAATGCCCTGGCCAAAACAGAAATGATGGTTTCCTGCAGAGATTATTAGGAGATATCCTTTGACCCATGCCATGAGGATCACACCCTTGCAGCCTTCCCTTCCAGCCTCACATCGCCAGGAAATCACTGGAAAGCAGTTCTTGTTTTAATCACAAGTTTCAATAACCAGCCAAAGTTATGGCAGCTGCTGTCTAGTAAGGATACAGCCTTCCTTAAATTCTTCCATTAATAAAATCTGTTAGAAACCAGAGGAAGCAATTTTGCATCTTCTGCAACATTTAATTAGAAGTACCAAAACATCTTCGGCTTTTTTTTTTGCAAAGCTGGAGAGAAAAATTTGCCAGACGTTCATACCTTTAAAATGTATTCATTCAATGAAGAGCATGAACCCAGAAAGAGAAAATCTAAATGCAAGGATCAATTTTTTAATGAAAGAGAAATCAATCTGCCCAAACCCTCCCACTGCTGCAAGGTTCCTGTGGCACGTGTAGTACTCTGATGGATCTTCCAGTTGCCTTGTGTCCAGTCAGCCTGACTTCCTAAGCTTTTAACCATCAGTCATCTCTGGCCAGGCTGGTGCTCATCCTGCACTGACAGCCCTCAGGTTCCCTGGAGCCCAAGTGTCGGAAGGCAGAGGCTGGAGTTGCAGCTGTAACACTCGGATACTGTGAAACCATCTGTGCAGTCTCGCAGCAACTGTTCATCTAAACGTCTTCAAAATGCACCACTGATGAGCCTTTTCACTCCTGCTCAGTAGGTGATAAGAGAGCATTTTACCCCAAGCTGTGGCCCAGATGTATTGGACACTAAATACATTACTTCTATTTTGTTTTCATTTTAGAGTGAGAATTAATAAACGCTGCTATTTGCAATGGGATCAGCTCACTCATCTGCCATGGAATTGTCTGTGTGGCTCCTTCCAGTCACTTCCTGACACTAAGCTACTACACAGTCATTCATAAAGCTCCAAGAAATCTTCAGGCCACAGATCACTTTGCTTATTTTAAGAGTGAATTTTCTGCCTGCATTGGAAAATGCCTGTACTGATCCCTGCCACCTCGTCCTCCCTCTTTCTCTCTGTCCCTCCAAAGCTGACTTTAACATGCTATCCAAAACAGAAGGCTCTCACAGGAAGTCACTGCTTCACTAACTGACATCTCTCTTCTCTCCTGGTGTTAACCTGAACAATTTTATTCACTTTTACATACTTATCTTCCTATTGCATGTAATTGTGTGTCTGAGTGGTTAGTGCAAGTGCAATGATGTCAACTGCCAGCCTATCAAAGTTATTCCAGTGTCACCGGTCAGTGGCTCTCCTACTCCTCCTCTTCCCTGAGCTGGTTGTTATAAACTCACCCCAGAGACTGTTAAGCTGGAGTAGAGCAAAGGTAAACCAGGCAGCCACCAAAACAGAACCAAGGAGAGCAGAAAGAGCTGGGAAGGCTGGCAAAGGGGTTTTACATCATCACAAGGAGGTGGTTGGTTACACAGTGAGGCTCCGTGTCATGAAATATTTCGTTCCTTTGTGTTCACTCCACTCGCTGTTCCTATTCACTCCAAATCTCAGTTTGCTCTGCCTCTTTGGTTTTCCTTTTACTTGCAGAGTAGAGGATGAGAAAGTATTACATTGTCTGTGCAACTAGAGATAAATGGGTTATCTGCCTGAGCACTTGAAATCTGTAGTTTAAGTAACAGCACAAGGATATTATGTCTCGTTTCAGACTTTCTTCTTTATCTGGAAAGGCAGTAGAGGCTCCAGAGCGAGGTTTCAGAGGAGTTGGCAGTAAAATCAAGAAAATGGGGCGAAAGGAATATGAGGAATAGCAAGTTTGTAGAGTTCGGATGCATGTGGAAAACTTCCAGGGAGCATTTTCCTCATGGATGATGATTGCCAACAGGTCATGGCACTTAGGAACAGCCACTGTCACAGCTCCAACAAGAGAGGCAATTTTCAGGGCAGAGAGGAATGACCATATGCCAGTACACAGTCTGAAAGGCAGATGAGGTAAGAGCTCAGACCGAGCACAGGTAGCCTCAGGAGCCTTTCTTCCTAAGGATTCCAAGAAATCCCAGTACCTTCTGACAAAACAATCAAGCAACTCTGTAGCTTGTACAGAAGATAGATAAAGGACCTTCCTGCACACAAAGAGCTCAACAAAAAGCTCAACAAAGAGGACAGGAGGTGAAGTAAAACAGCATTACAAGTGTGTACACACACTCAGAATGTGCCAGAGAAATTGCATTTATTTTTCTAAGAGCAAGGCAGCAGAGGAATTCTCAGAGCTGTTTGTAGATCCCAGGTAAAACTGATGCCTGTGTGCAGATTTATTGGCCAAGCCACTTTAGTTCTCCTGGTTATCAGAGGACCTTTGAGTCTATTCCCTTTCCAGTGAAGAATATCTAGAAAGGCATCATTATGTCATTTCACAATTCATGGAAAGAAATGTATTTTGCTCCTCTTGATATCTTGTAAAGTCCAAACAATTTATTATACCCGATGTCAGAATTTAACCACAGCTGTGACAAAACCAGCTCGTCTCAAAGGCAGAACACCTTAAGATAACAATCTGTTTCCTATTCCTGTTCATATTTAGCACACACAATTTTTGTTTAAACATTTAAGATGCCACAGGAAAAAGACATCTGTCTCTCACATTATTTGAATTTAGGAATTGGAAGCCTGCCATATTTTCATTAGCACTAAGAGAAGTCACAGCAGGATAACATCTAGCATTTTTGAGCAACTTTGGAAGATGCAGTAATAAGTATGGAGATCTTTGGTCAGGTGTGAGAGTCTGGAAGCACAAGCAAAGGTGGTGTTTTTGAAGCTGAAGGTTTTGACTTTCACTCGCCAGTCTTTATGAGAGACAATGTGCTAGGAAAGGTAACTCTTAGATACCTGTAAGGACTACAGGAGTAAAGAGTAGCGTAATAGGGTCAAGCACAAGGAGTTCTCTCCCTTGTGGAGTGATGAATGGGATCACAGCCCTCGTTTTGGGATAAGCTCAAGGTTCTAAAGTCCTAAGGTCCATACCTCAAAATTTAACCACAATTCAGCCTGGGCAAAGGTTCAGAGATATCACTCAGGTGCTCCTACCCTGGCCCAAAGGCCAAAGCTGAACATTGTAGTTCCTTTGCCTGCTGCTACCATTTCGAGCACTGTGCCAGAAAAGAACGTGCTCCAGGTGTGCTCACTTAGAGGAACAACAGCAACCACTACAGATTGATCAGTGCAGCCTGGCCCAAACCACTGAGGAATATAAAAACACATAAATACGTAAAACTTCATGCTCTCTACCTAACACCCAACTTTTGTCAAAACACACATTACCGTATTTCATCCGAGCTTGCACCCTCATGCAAGACACTGACTGGGAGAACACAGAAATACACCTAAACAGCTTCCTTAGAAAACAAAAGTCCTGTTAACACTCATGCAAAATGGCCAAAGACAACCCAAATCAGAGCACAGCACCTGTATCACCTGCTTTCTGAGATAAACCCCCATAGACGAGGGCAACATTACAGGTAAGATCATGAAAAGCAGAGTGCTGGGCCCTGGCCAACAGCACAACCAAGGGCCAGGCTGCAGTCACCGTGAAACAACTGGTTCAGTTTAGGGAGGACCACTCCAGAGCAAAGCCTTCCCCACCCCAAAAAGGGAGCTGGAGAATGTACAATGCCTACAGTAACTCTGAAGGAAGTGACACTGTGCTGTGCTTTGCTGAATTCAAATGAAATGGCAGGATAAATCTGCTGGAAGAAAAGTTGTTCTACTCTGCACTGATAAGGGCTCAGTGATTTAAAGGCTCATTGGAAGGACAACTGCTGAGGTCTTGAATTGCCTGTTAGAAATAAGTTGAGGAAGCTGTGATTTACAAAGATCCCAAAACTTGCCTGTTTGGGGTTTGTTTTATTGTTTTGGTGATTTGCTATTTTTGTTTGTTTGTCTTTGGGTTGGTTGTTAGTAGGACAAGCTGTCAAGCTAGTAGGAATTTAGTTTTATTTGTTGTTTTAAAATAATGATTTGGGTTTGGTTTTTTTTCTCTTTTTAATCTGATACTATGTGACTGGGGGTTTATATCTGTTTCTTTGATTGGGTTTGTCTCTTTCCTCCAAAAAAAAGACAGCCATACTTTATGCTTTACACAGCATTATCTTGCAACCTAATATTTATAGCATTTATATCCTAACCTTTTATACCAGCAACTGTTGAGTTATCTCTCTGCCCTTTACTTGACTTTATTACATGCAGTGAGAACAGGGTGGATCCCAGAGGTATTATATGCTCAGTAAAAAAAATACTCAGTAAAAATCACAGGTTTTAATCTGTCTCATATCACATCACATGCCATATGCAATGATTTGTGCGTTCCTTATTTTTTGATTCAAAACTGCCGGAAGTGAATAATCCACTGATGCTCCTCCCCACCACAAGACAGTGACAGTCTAATGGGCCTGGTGCACCGTGGCTGCTGAGCACACTGATGTTGTTCACAGGGAAAAACTGCTCTGTGAGGTGAAATCCTGCCAGTTTCGTTCTTGGAGCCAAGACCCACTGCACATGTAGGACAGGATATCACCTGAGGGGAGAGGGGGAGAAGCAGGTAACTGTGCATTAGGCCAGGTGTGTCATCAATCTGCTTCTCTCACAGCACCTTAATCAGAGGCACTGGGCCTCAGGAAGACTCCAGGGCACCTCCTGGAAGGACTCAGTCACTGAAACCCCAGCTTCCCACTGCTGTGGCTCAGAACAGCACTTGTCTTTCATCTGATGTGTTCACAGCCCTCACGTGGAAGGCAGCAAAGTGGCCAAACAGATACTCTGAGAAGCACAAATACTTGGGTGGTATGACCTGCTTATCAGGAGAACAGCACAGGCAGATTGCAACTGCTGGGTTCCAAATGCCACCTGTACCAGCAGGAGTGGGAAACAAATGGGATCCAACAGTCCCAGTCTTACAGTAAGATTGCATCTGTACATAAGGTTTGGTATGAAAGATAACTCAGTGAGATTTTCTTTCTAAACTACATACAGACTTTGATTAAGCATTGTTTTATTGTTTGATGTTCTATTTTTTCAGACATTACCTTGGAAAACTGCTAGATGGTGCTAGAATATATACATATGCCACACTATGATAATACAGTGGTTTAGGCTGCAATCCCTGGCCCTAGAACTAGTCTTTGGTGCAATGCCTCGTGACTGCCTGCTGCACACAGACAGAGAGCTGTGGCCAGGATGGCAGAGTCTTATTTTCTCCTTCTTTGTGGGGGGTGAATGTAGAGAAACCCTCAGCTGGGCTCACAGGGCCCAGGTCGAGGAGATGAAGTGACCCACGTGCTGCTCAGTGAGAACGTGCAGGGCACAGTTCTGCACACACATAACAGGCTTGCAGCTGCATGGATCCTCTGTTCCCAAGCACAAGCCATCCTGCAAAAAAAGAGCATCTTCCAGAAAACACTGTGTTCTTTCTCAATGCAAATATTCTTGGAAAAAGAAAAAAAAGAGGCAAAAGCGGGAGAAGGGAAAAAAACCCCAACCAACAGATCAAACAACAAAACAAACAAACAAAAGAAATCTGCTCCTAAGCATGTCTACAGCAAATGAAAATGTTGATACCCAACTTGTCTGCAACTCATTTTACCAGTCTAGCTAATACTATTGATTTTGGAGTGGTTTGTATGGGGAAGCTTAAACCTGACATGTCATAAATATATGGGATTATAAATGAGAGATGCAGTTAAAATGAAGTAAGATAACAGACAAAGTGTCATGCTGGAGCAATTGGGTTTACACAGTACAGACTTGGTACATAATCCACTAGAGGTTTTATAAGAAAAAAAGATATAGACATTAGAAATTGTATTAATATACTCGATTCTTAACAGTACTGGCTAAGCATGTGGACAGTGAGGGAAAAGAAAGCCCCAAGCACACTAAGACCAGCTTTAATTACTGATAATCTGCAGAGACATTCACATCAGAAATATCACCCTGGCATTTTCCTGTTTACCAGCTGCAGATCAAGCTCTGTAACATTTAGTCTTTGTAAGAACTTGCCCTTTGAAAACCTCTCTTTCCCTCATTTTTCTCCCAACGAACCTCCTCTGCTCATGCTGCACAGCAGTTTCCACCAGCCTCTCCCTGACTATTCCCCCAGCAGAGCTGGGGAGCTCTCCTCCCAAGCCCCTCTCCCCACTTTGCTGTTTTCCCTTCCGGGAAGGGGGATATAGAGCTTTACCCTGACAAATAAGAACCCTGGGAGCCCAGGGGATTCCTGGGCATACTCCTAGGGATGGACACTGTGTCTGGAAAAACAACCAGGTCTTGCCCAGCAGAATTGCACAGCTGTCATTAAAGACAAAGTAAAGTGCCTAAAGAGCTGTTGAGATCAAAACAACGCACACACCAGCCTGGAAGCACAAAAGCTACTTCAGGAGATCTAGAGCTACTTTGTTCCTGGATAAAGGCAAATTTGCACCACCTCCGTTAACAAACCCATGCTTAACAGGACGGCAAGCACCAAGGATCACACAGGAACAGTGTTTATCCTTCAGGCCAGCAACATCTGAGAAGGGTAACACCTAATTTTGCCAAGACACCGTATCCAATAAGTTGTAGTGTAAATTGATTTGTATTCAGCTTCTTGTATTTGTGTGATTCTCCCATACACAAGAGTTGTTCAACAGAAAATTTCAGAGCGTCAGGTACCCTTGAAGTCTTTCACAAAAAGAGTAAAAACACCACAGAAATAATAACATTAATTCACTTCTCAGAAATAATTGTGCAAAATTAATCCACTTTACCCAGAATAGTAAGCCTGTCATCACACATCCTTTCTCTTATGCTCTTTGAGACCCATAGGTAACTGGACCTACCTCCAGAGGGGTGCTAGAAATTCCAGCTATGCTTCATGCTTTCCAAGACCAAAATTACATGGAACAACTTTCCGCTGACCTTTCCTTTTCCTGCATGTTATTTCTATGTTTTTGAAGTAACCATTTATAATAATGATACAAACATCTGTTAATACTTATTTCTATAGGTCTTTCAAATTGAGATATTTCAGTAAGTCTGAGTGACATTTCCAAGAAGGCAAATTACTGCCATTGGATTTATCAACTTCTTTTTGTACTTTCTACATGATGCATAAGAGAATATTTTCATTTTCTGAAGAAAAAAAAAAATATTAGTTGCCCTGTTGCTACTTGAACTGAGGTGGGGATTTGTTCTTTTCACTAAACTAAAAAAAAAAAAGAAATAATGGGGAGAAAAATCCTGTACGATTAGCACAGTTTATCTAAAACCACAATTGCCAGCAGGGCTTCTGATCAAAAAGCATCTCAGGAGTATAACACCCTTATTAACTTTACTGACACTGTGACACTATAATCATCTGCAAAACACCCATTAAGAAAGATTTTCATTATTTTTCCTCTGAAAGAAATAAAGCCCATTTGTTCAAACATGTCAAATTGAGGATTCAGGCAAAGCGTTCAAGCACATTTCCAACTACTGTTCTTTACCTGTAATTGTTTATGCAGTAATGCTGTACCCACCCATACCGGGCAATGACTATTTCCCACAGATACTTTTTAGATAAATGGCTGTACCTTGAGAGAGATGGTCCTCTTGAAAACAGAAGACAGCACTTAAGTACCAATAAATCATCCAGATTTGGAGAATTACAGCCTCTGAAAGGTCAAAAGAACTTCTTTCCCCAGAAGCTATGAATGCCCAAGCCACAGTGAACTGAATTCAGCTCTTCATTACCTGGTTTTCCAAATCAGCAGATGAAGTTCAGGTGGCAGGTGGAAGAAAATCAAGATCACCTGGTGCTCATCAAATGAAGACTCTTATCACCCAAACAGTCTTCACATAATGTTAATTCAACATTAATGGCATTAATGACATTCACATGTCACTCATTTTGGTAAATTCTGCCCAAAGTTACGTCATTACCTCATCATTTGCTAAGCATAACTTCTCTTGTACCCACAACTGCACACCCTGTGGCATTTATTCCCGGTAATTAAAAATAAAATTTAAAAATTCATTTTTCCACAGCAGAGTCTCTCTGTCCTGCTCCAGTCTACTCCTCCTCACAGTTTCTCCCAGAAAAAAATTAGCACGGATTAAAGAGCAGCCCTGTTTACTGCATCACTCTAGACCACCTTGCTCTCACAAGGAGGCACACAGGCAGTACCCAGGATGGCTGCAGACTGGAGAGAGCCCCAATGTCTCCAGACATTCACAGTCCTCTGGGCCTCTGCAGCTTGAGCCCTTTGGTTCTCTGGCAGGAGCTTTCACCCAGGACTGGCCATGGCTTAATTCAGCTGTGTCACGTCAGCGTCACCAAAAAAAGCACTAACTCACCATAAAGACCCACTGCCACACACAACCCCCCGTCACCTCTCACTTGGGACGGGGAGGAGAACTCATCAGTACAGAAATTAATTTGACAGTAACCTTGAGAGAGTTCAGGAAATTCTTTTGCTTGCCTAATGGCTACAGAGGGACTTTTTGTTCTGGGATTTCATATAATCTAACTGTTTGCTATTTAAACAAAAAATAATCTTTTAGAGCCTGCAACTACCTCAGACTGAGTCCCCTTGCAATTACAAAAGTGATTGTGTTTGAATAGCTGGCTTTCTCCTTCACTGCTCTGCTTCCCTCCGCTCTGGTGACTTCTACAGGGAAATCATATTCTGGACATCATGAGTAGATGCTCCAGGCATTATTGGATTGGCCAAACCTCAGGATCTCAGCTTTACTGCTAGTACCAGTCAGGGCAGAAGAGAACTGAACTGTTGCAAAGAAGGGCAATTGTTTAGATGCCTTTTAGATTCCTTACACACACTGGAAAAGTCCCTTTCCATTAGCACTCATAACTAGGAGTCACTTAACCTTTGACTGTATAACACAACCAAATTCCATGACATATTGGGTTGCCACTGTAGAAATAATTCAGGAAGACAGTGCAGGAAATAATAATTTACCCTGGCACATCTTCAATCCCAAGTTCTCAACACATTCTACAACTGTAAATGAAAAATAGGCAAAAGATAAAGGGTTATGTGTTATGTGATTAATGTTACACTCCTTCCCAGGGCAGAAATGTCATGGAGGGAGGACAACTCCACCCAAGGCTGAAGGGAGAATGCCTGGGGTAACAGAATGCACCTCCCTTGTTTTACAGATGTTCCTTGCTTAGTTTCACTTTAAAAAGGTATGGGGCTGTTATAACTTCATGCAAGCTTGCAAAGTTGACTGTCCTTATAAAAAGAGCAATTATACACACACTTTAAGCACGAAGCAGCACAATAATTAAATGAGTAATTACCTTCCCACTTTTAAGCTGTCATGCAATTAAACTTAATTAAACATTCTCTATACTTCACTAATCTTATACAAACAGAAGAAGGTAAGAAGGGTGTGGTAAAGAAAGGGCATTTGGCAGAAGGTTGAGCCTATTATCATGTCTATTCTGTACAGCCAGAACTAAGTTCTCATGTAATTGCCTTGTTCCTAGCCAGAATATAACCTGGTCTCAGCTGCAAGATGAGCAATACACTGAGGCAATTCCATACTATTTAATTTTACGTAGCATTCTCCTATGTCACATTGCAAAATACTCCTCAGAAGAAGCAACTTCAAGGAAAGGGAAATGCTGGCATGTTAGAGCAGAGGGAGTAAAGAATTCTGTACAGAAAATCTAGTGCAAATGTAAAACAAAATCTTTAATGCAAACACAACTCCAAGGTTTTTCTTTCCCCCAGCAGAGGAACTGCTGTAGAGACACAATAAAGTAAGGGCCAAGAAAAGACATGGGAATTTTGTTGACAAGGAAACAAGAGAGCTGTGGTGCAAGAACAATTGTGAACTTGCTCCTATCCTCATCTGAAATATAAATGAGTTTTGTAGGGGCACAGCCCACATATTCCTGCTAATTATTTATTCATTCCCAGAAAGGCTGCATCACATCTACTGTCTCTAGCTGCATGTTCTTGAAATTGAGACAAAAAGCTCACAATCCCAAGTAACGAGAATTCTGTCTTACATTGTTCCTTGAGGCAAAGGCAAAAGCAGGCAGCAAAGCAGGCACATCTAGAAGCCAAACCTGACCACACTCACTCTGTAAATATCATGTTTGTTAACTCCAGGAGTCCTCAGATTTTGGCCCACCCTCACACACACACACACACGTATGCACACACCTTTCTGCTCCTTTTGTTTTCTACTGAGTCCTGGTTCCAAGTGCCACAGAAGTAACCTGAGCACATCTCAGCAAAACATAACTGGGAAAGTCATTTTTGCCACTTTCCACCCTCATTTCTTCCAGCATCCAGAGCCATTCCACAGAACTGAAACCTGCCATTAATATTAGCAGAGGGCTCTTAACGTGGGTTGAGCCTCCCAGTACAAAGACGGGGCAAAGACAGGATGCTCAGAGCAAGGTGTTGTTATTATTTAAACAATGGGGAAAAAACCAGTAATAATACTGAGCAGCATTCCAAAACAGAGTGCGTCTGAATGGTGAGAAACCTGAAAACATGAAAACCACTGCACTACACACCCAGCTGCTCCATACAAAGACCACTATTTATTTACCATTGCCTGATGATAAACTGCAACAGTGGTTAAAATGGGTCAGGAAAAGTTTTATGTTTGGTTCTCATTCCAACTCTCGCAGCAAGTAAAGCATTACAGGTTGATAAAGTCTAAAATACAAATTGTCCAAAACATAGCACTGTATCAGCTACTGAGAAAAAATTAACTCCATTCCAGCTGAAACCAGAACAGATGCATTTCTCTCTGGAAGACAGTACTGTTTCTTACACTTTGTAGGCCAAAACAAGTAAATAAACACCTTGAAAAACATTGGAAATGCAGCATTTAGGAGAAGACTGTCACAGCCAGTCCATGTTAGCTTGCAGACAAGAACGACAGCCCAGGGAACACTGCTTTTGGCTGCTTTGCCCCTGCTGCCAGCCCTCTGTGCTATCAGAGGTAGGCAGGGCCATGCAGCCCCTGCCGGGCACACAGGGACAGTGCTCCAGCTGCCTTGCTCCATGGCCAGTTTGGAAGCTGAGGACACAGAATCCAATCCCACCTATCACACAACTGCAGGAAGCCTTTAGGAGACCCAGTCTCAGCTGTTTAACCCAACCTGACAAATTTCAAAGGATGTTTTATTTCCTGTCTGGGGCATTATATCATTTTGTTAATGGCCTGGAAGTCAGCAGTCCACTATAGCTGACAATGATTAAGTGTTCTGTGATTTGAATTCAGAATCAGTAACATAGAAACCATATTAAAGTTATGGTTTCTGCCTTATGATCCATTGCCCCGCCCATACCAGCATGTCAAAAAGAAATCCCAACAGAACAGAACTTGTCCACAACTCATATACCCTTTGTTTCCTACGATTTAGGCTCTCATTTGGAATTATTGCTTTTCACTTTTTTTCCTCCCTGCTTGTTTTGTTTCCACATCTCTCAGTTAGATTTGGTAGTATTACCCCAAGTCCTGCTGCTTCCTGACACAGAGGCAGCACAGCCCCACCAGCCCCACGAGTGTGACTCCCACCTGCTGCTGGGAAACTTTGTTCAGAGGGACAACTTCCACGTTACCTCAGCTGTGGGAATGAAGGAAGCAATCATAGGAAACTAACTTCCCAATGGGAATGTTCAAGGCAGTGCTATGGAACAGCTACATGAAAAAACCCAGACCATCCTGCTCTGCTTGGCTTACCCAGCCCAGTTAGTTTTAGCAGATCCAGAAAGGATGTAAAATATAGAATGAATAGGTGGAGCCTGCTCACACTGGGCTCAGGCACAAGCAGGCTTCACTAAAGATACGTGGTTTTGTCAACTGGGCTTTCACACTTCTCCAAAAGGCACAGGAACTCTCAAGTTGTGCTTAGGTTGTACAGCACAGGAAATTTAGAACCAAAAAATATAGAAAAAGTAAGTACAGGAGGAATCTAGAGCTCCTCTAGTGCAACACCCTCTCAATGCAAAGTCCTCTAAGGTCAGGTTAGTCAGCTGAGCTTGCTCTCAGGGTAGCCTATTTCGATACTTCACCACCCTCATGATCAATTTTTCTTTGCTAGTAACGAACGAGAATTTCCCTGGTTGTAATTTGTCTCTGATGCCTTTCATCCTTTCATTAAACACCTTCAGGAGGATGTTGGCTCTGTCCTTTGTCCTCTCTTCCTGCCATTACACTGCAAAACCTCTTTTCATAGTTGAGTTCCTAGCAAGACAGACTGAAATGTCCACAGTGCCACTTCCATCTGCAGGGTGTGACTGCCATCCCGCCACCATCTTGCCTCTAAAGTGTCTCTTTTCCACATATGGGCAAGGCCTTGTACTCTTGACAGCTCAGACAATCTCAGGTCTAACCAGCAGCTAAAGAGCTACAACAACACATGCCCTACCTTCCACTGGAGAAACTCTGAGACTTCACAATTGATAAGTTGAACTAAACATTAAGTGAGAAAATACACAGGTATGGATATGCCCTGCTGGAAGCAGCCTCCCTGCCACATTAACAAGGAGGAAAACAAAGCAATGAAGACCCCTTCTGGCTTCACTCTGGTGGAGTGACAAATGTATTAGCTGTTCTCAAGTCTTTGTTACTGCCATAGTAAATACAAACCTGAAAATAAGACAGAAAAAAAATCCACTTGGCTCAGACTCTAGTTCTTGGCAGTCAATACACTCTGAATAACCTACAAAATTGTGGTCTATAAGAGGTAGTCAAGTCTCACTGCCCCACTTCCTTTAAGCACTGATGTTCATAAGGGCCCCTCATTTAGAAGTGTTCGTTTCCATCACTGCTGGAGCTCAGCTCCATTCTCTTTCCCCAAAAGAGAAGGAAGAGTGAACAGACTGAGGCAGCCTTTGACTACACACTTTCACTTACCAGGCGGTTCTTAACCTTGCCTCTCTGAAGTCTCCTCTAAGCTGATTTGCAAAGATCTGGGGATACAGAAAATGGGGCAAAACCTGCAGAATTACTCAGATAGTTGCTAATAGACTTCAGTAAGGAGAGAAGAGGCTTCACAGTTCTCTCTTTTTTTTAAACCTGGTAAATTGGTATAGGGAAGAGTTTTTCCTTTGCGAGTCAGCGTGACTGGAACATGAACTTTCATTCTTCAAGCCCAGCTCAGGATATTAGGACAGAAAAGCACAAAGGCCAAAATATTTCAGAAAACCCAAGGAGATTTACCTTTTACAAACGTGCATCCAGAACTCTTGCTGGAGAAAATGTTGTTTCTGTAGAGGAAAAGGACCTCTTACTTCAGGAAGTGCTCACCACCAAAACAAGGAGTGCAAGTGTTTAAAACACTGTCAGCACTATCAGTCCCAGCAGCACAGATTGGGACCTGCACTAAACCTCCATGCAAAGCATGAGACAAGGCTTGTGGATGCTCCTTCATACTACACAGAGACAGAGTGCTCTCTGGTTTTATATACTGTGCTTCTAACTTCTCCAAAGTGCTTTCCTGGGTCACCCATTAGGCTGTAAATAGTCGTTTCAGACATGCCGAGGGTCGCTCCCTGCCACACTGTGTCACATTGCACCTAGACCTCCAGTTCCACAGTCCTAGGTCTTCTGGGGCACTCCCTCCAATCCTTCAGATGTTGCTCTGGGCACAGATTTCTCATCTTTCCCACACAGTTCCACTTCCAAACCTATGAAAGCAGCTTTAAGCTCCCACGTGCACTCCAGCAAACCCAGAACTCCCCTGCAGAGCTCCCCAGCAGGACCAAGTTTGGCTACAGCAGGAGTCGGAAAGCCAACCTCAGGCACAGAGCAGCCTGAGAGCCAGAAGCGACTCACAAAGCACAGAGGCCTTTGCTGACTGTGTGTTAGATGCCCGCGTGCTTCAGCAGCACACGAGAGCTGAAAGCTGCTTCAAGAAACACACAACAAAGAGATGCTGAAGAGTCGGCTCAAGGCAAGGAAAGAGAGTATTTTGAGAAGCTTCCAACAAAAAGCTGTAGACAAGCAGAACTCCCTTGTGCCTCCCATGGCCACTGGGATGTTAAGTGACTGTTCTCTCCACCCTCCAGAGTGTGGGAGTCTGTGGACAATGAGTGCTCATTAACATCGATTCATTAACTTGGAATTAAGGACGCTGTTCATCACAGCAGCATAAATGCTAAAGACTGAGAGATATTGTGCATTAGGCAGCAATTTCATCGATCAGAAAGACAGGTTTAACTGCAGATAACTGTCCATGAAAGGCTTGGCACAGGTCATAGACCAAATCAGCATATGGGCCCAGGCCTCACGCCGCAAAACACGTTCAGTAGTGACCCAGGCTCTGTTCATAACCACTTAGGGCAGTAATCTAAAGGTGGCAAGTTTGGTGTATCACAGCCCTAATCCTCTAAGGCAGCTAACCCACATCTGAGATTTAAATTCAGGGGAATAGTTCAAAATGCTGTTAAGGCTTTTATTCAGTCGGCAGCTTTTCACAATCTAAAACTAATCAGCAAGCCTGGATCCCTGAGCATAATTTGGTCAGTTTAGTTTGCAGAAACAAAACTCAGGGAAAATGGAGAGCCCCGGCTGAGGAAAGGGGAAGTAGACCCATGCATGTGAAGCCATTTCAGAGATGTGGCTGACAATGCTGTCAGCCCTGAGACACGGTTCAGCCATGCCAACAGTGGCAGCAGCTAAAAGCACAGTAACAGGCACTTCCCAGACTGGAGAACAACACAGTCAATACCTTGAACCAAATCCAGAACTAGAAAGGAGAGGCAAATGAGAAGCATATGCACACAGCTCACACAGGGTGGGTACACCCGGTTGTTCCACAGGGTAGTAGAGTGAGAATGGCAGAGCTGCAAAGCCCCCTCCTCTTGTTTGGTTGGATGCTCAGCTCTAAGTCCCTCAAGGTCAAAAGCAATTTCTTCTGAATGAATGAAAGAGCATATCATCAGCTTGTTCTTAAGGGGTGATTAACTGAATACTGAAAATGAATATCTCTCCCTTTGACCCTTTAACCTTGTTCAGGCATATTCCTTTGACACAGTATTAAATCTCTATCTTGTTTGTACCCACCATCAAGCTAAAAGCTAAAACCAGCAGCAACACATCTTTTATTTCAAGAAATCTGCATGATTGCAAGACTAAAGAAAGCTGCTATCTCCTGTCTTACCACTCTTCATAAAAGTGCTCTTTATGATTTCAAAATGGCAAGAAATATGCAATGCAATCCAGTGATAAAATATCTGAAAATGTCTGAATTACTGGCAGTAACTAAAGTGCTTCAGCATCCTCCTCCTCCTCTAAATATCCCCATCTTTGAGAGGATATATCATCTTACTTCCATTGAATTCTGTGAAGTCCATGAACAGAACAAACTGTGTATACATAGAAATATAACACCAAGTAAGATGGAATAAGCTTCTAGCACTTGTTTCCATTCCAGGACTGAGAATAATAACGAAATCAAACACAGGTTTCACTGGAAGTACCCGAGTATTCCAAATCCAGAAGGAAATCAATGAGTAGCTTTTGCAGATAAGAAGGTCACACGGTGTCAATCTCAAGGTTTGAACTGCCAATACAGAACTGACCACTGATGAATCACACACAAACTGAAAAGATTCATAACATCAATCAGAGGGAAAATCCTATAACCATTTACTAGTACTTTTCAGGCTGCTTTTATTACCTTACAATGCTAAGTACACCTCACACAGGCTTAAATTAGTTATACTGCAATTTAGATGTCGAAAGCAGTCTCTGAAATGGACATCCATTAACTCTTTCAATAGTCTAATTAGGATTGCAAAACAAGGAATGCATCACAAGGCAATATACTTTTCAGCCAGCTAAAAGCAGTAGCTGGCTGAAACTGAGCTAACATTACTATTTTTTAAAAAATTTGGAGAGAAATTCCACAGGAAGAGTGAAATTTAAAGGCAATACTTTTAAATAACACTTAGCAAATTAAAACACTTGAAGACATAAATTCTTCACTAAAGTCATCTTACTTGACCCTTTTCCATAAATTACTAGAGAAGTTATTCAATTCTGCAACCAAGTTACTCCATGCTAAGAAGGTATGGATTTAGCCTGTAAATACTCTTCCCATAGAAAATTTCTTTCCCAGCGGATACCACAAAACAGTCTCTCTGCCATTCATCCAGCAGCTGAGGTCTCTCCAGTTCACTTCATATTTGGCTAAGACACTTTTCAGTGAGAAGAACAAGCTGAAAGCAAGTCCGTGTTCAGTTGTCTCCAACAGTGGGTATCCAAGATTGCACTTGCTAGGATTACACCTACCTGGATAAAACTGTGCTGTGCATTCTCTTCCCACAGCAATCAGTGCAAGTTTGGTACCTGGAGCAGCACGATGACTGATGGCCACATAAATATATTAGTGCCACAGAGGCTTAAGGGAAGGCTCAGCAGACAGGCAGCTTGTGCACTAAACACGCTGTCACAGTTGCTCCTACTGTGCACAGGGGCAACCTCAGAACACCATGGACCTGGAACTTGACTTCCTTTGACCTTTACACGTTTTCAAGTCCAGGATTTAACTGCTTGGCTTCCATTAGGAACAGCAGGAAGTGAGCATTTAAAACCCCTAAAAAGGCTTTGAAAGCTGCTTGCTAAATGTTCAGGTGTCTCTCTGCAATTCAGCAGTTGGCAGGAGGGAGGGGAGGCTGAGGAACGAGGGAGCAGTGAGAGTGGGAAAGGGGACAGGAGGAACATATGAGCTAAGTTTGGCTGTTGCAAAACCAGCAACTCTAAAAAGACATTGAGAATGACTCTGGCAGCTCCCCCTCCATGCCTCATTGCACAGGGCACTATTCTTCTGCTAAGCTTCCCAGATGTGGGAAAAGTTACTGACACTTCCAAAGCAGCAGTTTAGTCCATTCTCCAAAGACAGCTTGATGTGGGCTATTTGTAGTTTGATTTGTGCTTTTTGCCCACTGCACCACGCATTTTGACACTCGGCCTGTAAAACTGCCTGAGCAGCTTCCAGGGCAGGGTGGATCCTCCAAACATCTCCGGCAGGAAATCAGCAGCTGGAAGCCCTGCAATGCAAGTCATGGCTAAGGCCATTCTGTGTGCTCCTTCTCAGGGTCTCTTAAGAGCAAGGAGGGATGCCTTCCAATACAGCACTTAGTAAATCCCAGAGAGGTGCCATGTCACTTCAGCAAGGTCCTTATCTCAGATACAGACAAGTCTGCACACTCCCAGGCAATACCTACATTCTTCCTCTCACTGCCTTGGAGCCTGATTTCTGGTCAGTACAGCTCAATTATTTTCTTAACCTATTTGTAAATCAATTGTCTTGATTGATGCTGACTTCTGAATGCTGGGAACAAAGCTGTAAATTTTGCACTGAAGTACAAATTCAGGTTGTTGTTACAGAAGCAGGAACCTGGAAAGATCCCAGCAGAGACCCCACCATGGCCACTCCTGCTGAGAGGGCTGGTTACCCTCTCAGTTCAAGAACTATTAAGAAGGCCAGGAATGATTCCCAACAGGGAATCATTGCCTTTTGAACCTGCAAAATATGGCTCCTACAAACACAGGGAATTTGTTTGCTTCTCTTGCAAGAGGGGAAGAAACCCACCAAAATAGGCAAAATTAGGCCCAAGTTTCACAGTTTATTTATAGGAGAAAAATTCTTTTGAGTGTCTTTTTACAGTGATTTCTAAAGTCTAGTTCAGCCACGAGTGGAAGGAGACAGACACCTCTGATGAAAGAGAAGTTCTAGGATAAGGAGTCTACACAGTTTTTCTGCCAGCTTTGTTAGCAGGGTTACAGACGTGTGAGAGCAAATAACCACCCTAAAGTATGACAGACACTACAGACCTGAAAAGGCAATTTAATCAGGGCAGCAACAGTTTAAAATACCTCCACATTTCTGAGTCAAATGGTGAGCTTTTTCTAAGTGAAGGTCAGCAGGAGAGTAATCAATACAAGCTGCTAATAGTGATAGGTCTGGCCTCCTCTGAAAAATTAGTTCAAATTGCTCCACTGTGGTTGAGGAGGACAGGAGAGGAAGAGACTACTCAAACCACAAACTGAAAGAGGCCTGGTGGAACACATTCTCCCAGCTCTGCAAGAGAGAATGTGTGTCTGTAAGAGAGACACTTAGATCACGAGTAGTGACATCAAAAGGTATTTTTGCTTCAATGCTTTGATCACATACACACAAATCTAGAATCTAAAAAACTCCCCAAACTCCCCAAAACCCCCACACATTTGTGTGCTTTATAAAAAACGGAGGATTTCTGGTCAATGCAAATACTGTCCCTGTGAAAGTACAGATTTACCTGAAGTACAGGAAACAAACTCACAAAACAGTTAAGCAAGCCAAAGGAAGTACAGTACTAGAACTTCGCCTGGAGTACAGATAAAGGAAATCCAGCCAAAAAGAGAACTAGAGATCCAAGACCACGAGCACTGCCTCAATAAAGATACAAAGCACTCTTTTTGCCCTAACACTGCTGGTGCAGATGTCACTGATCAGAATCCGTTTATAAATGTTTTTATTAAACACAGACTGTGCAACTAAAAGCAAATCCCTGTTTGAACAGCAATAAAGAGAAATCACATCCTGCTCCACACACCTACCAGCCAGCACAACACACACAGTGACTGGAGCAGGCCAGTTGAGGGGCAGCCTGAGGATTTGCCAGCGTAGCTCATTAAGAGCTCCTGGCTCAGCACTGCTGACAGGCTGTAGGGGACAAGTCTCTCCGTGACCTCTCCAGGTCGCAGATGACAGCAATTCCCCTTCACAGCACAGTGGGCTACTCACAAAGAAATGGAAGATGTAGGGCACTTGGAAACTACATTTCATCTCCCTCCAGACTTACTATTGCACAGCTTTTTCTGTAAGAGACAGCAAGGAGCAGGGTCTGGAATGGGTCCACCTGGTGATGACTACCCATGGGAACAGTTCATCTCAGTTCTTAGCTCCTGCAGATATGGCAAGACACAGGACATGACAATGTTCTGCACCATCTTCAGCTTTTGCCCAATGCACGTGCACCAGTGCTGACCAGGGGACTTGGCCAGGGGACTAAAAGACAGCAGTGTGTGTGCTTGTCAGCATTTTATCAGTTTTCACCATAAAACTTCTAATGACAATAGTGTAGGTCACCAAAAATGGTCACCTGGCAGTTAAGCTTTTGCGAAAGATACAGGTAGAAACAGGCATTCCTAAGAGAATTTCACTTCGTATATTATTTCAATTCACAGTCAAATCAATACCTTTCTTGATATTCCCGATAGTTTTATTCATTTCAGCATCCTTATCTCACTTCAGAAAACCTTTTCTTTGTCTGATGGTAACAGCTTCCACATATTTGCATGAATTGGCCCTTGGCTCCATTCAGGGTCACAGACATCCCTTAGAGAACTGACCTCAATACTTGTGTATAGTGAGACAGGCCTTGCAGCAGGGCAAAAAATGCCTGAGATCACATAACAGATTAATCAGGCAACCAGCCACGGCACCTTCCTAGTTCTGACTGCTCTGCATTGTAGTCTTCACATCGAGGGGAAGAAGTTACTGAGTTTATGTTAATTATTATTTCAGTAGGCTTTTCTCATTGCCAAGGAAAAATACGTGTATTTAAATGAAGGATTCCCTCCCCTCCACAAATGCATATGTTCTTATATCACTAGACTGGCAGTCTCTGGTACGTACAGGTGAAATGAAATAGCTGGGATAGTTAAAATACTTAATGAGTTCAGGTTTTTCCTCCTGGCCAGATAGGGAGAGTATGCAAAGCCTCACTGGCTATTCATGTACAGCTATGACCTAAGAAAGCTGTAAAAGACAACCAGCTACTTGGCTGAGTAAATCTTCACCATCAAAGCAGAGCTCAAATTGACAGGTTCCAGTTGATTTCCCTCCCCAGTCTCCATTAATTACAAGCTCTTTTAATTACTACATGCATGCAAGGGGTGGAAACAACAAGATTTAATTACCAAGCTCACACCAACAGTGACCCAGCTTGGCCATTGCAGCAGGAGCTGCTCACTCCCACAAATGCTGTTCAATAACACAGCTGGTCTCCAGCACGGCAGCATCCTCTGGTGGCACTCAAACCAGGGAAGCAGTTGTTGGGGGAAGCAGGGAGATCTTCCTGCCTGTTCCTCTTCCCATCCAAGAGGTTGGCACAGCTGGTCACCCCACAGCTAGAGCACTGGTGATGGTAAGGAAAATCCTTGCCACTTCCTGGATGGGCAGTGTTCATACTGATTCTCTGCCCCACACTTCTCAGATTGTCCTAACTCCCCGAAAGGCAGGGGACAAAGTTTAAATGGCTCATAGATGACCTTAATTTCTAAGAGCATGCTTTTCCCCTCCTGAAACACACCCATGGCTGGTGTCTAAAGTGGGCTTGGGCCAGACCAGAGACACTGATGGGGGCTCAGCACCTGGAAGCAGTTTTACCTGGGACAGAGACAGAGAGGAACCCACCCCATCCCCAGGCCAGCAGCCATTTCCCTATAGGTGATCACGGCCAGAGCCCTGAAGAAAAATGAATAGCCCTGGTGGGCCCAGCTGCCCTGACTCAACACAGCCTACAAGTGTCAAACAGGGGAGGAGGGGAACAGACTCGGTCCACACCAAACATAGCAAGGCATTCAGGAAACAAAAACAATGCCAACAATTTATTTTCATCTTTACAGCGTGCACATGCACACCCTGCACTCTGCAAGACCAGCCAGCAAAAACAACCCCCAGAAAAAGGCTGGGAACAGTACAGATTGAAACAGCCAACACTGCTCAGCCCCTCTGAACAGAGCCTTGAGTCCAACTGCAGTTCTGTTGAGAAAACCCTGCTCTGCAAGAGTTCCAAGTGAGCTTCAGGTAGCAGCTCTATAGGTCTCAAATTGCAGCGTGATAAACAGTGTGTACAGAAGCCAGTCTATCAGGAAGGATATTAAGACCTTCTGGTAAAGGAACTTCAGCAAACACTTAGTCAGCCTGAATTTATGATCTGATCCTTCAGTTCTTGGCTCCAGAAGTGACTTGCCCTTGGCTCCTTCATACAAGCTGTGCTCATTCCTGAATATGGCTTCTGGAAAAGACAGACAGGAACTCAGCTGAGCACCAGCTCAAAACTCTCAGTTGCTGTTTTACTTTCTGTTTTCCATTAAATCTTTCTTTAAAGAAAAAAAAAAAAGTGTTAGCTTCCTGCATGAGCAAGGAGAAGAACCAGCAATAAAAGCTGATAAAAGAATAATTTAGAGCTGTGAACTCAAATCAATAAATAAATCGGAGATCTGTTCAGTCACCACCTCCCAGAGCTGAGGAGAATTAAAAACCAATTAAAAACTACACATCTGCCTCCAAATCAGTCAATTGGAAAGCAAAGGACAATCATAGGGCAAAGATTGTCAGGAGAAAATGGATCTTCCTGGACCACCTTTTACGGCTGATCATATAGCAATTAACTTACAAATAAATAACCCAAAAATCACTGTATTATAAACCAGTAGTTCTCATTTTAGACAGCAACAGACCCTCATTGATCAGCTCAGCACAGTTTGCATTTGATTCATGAAACTGTGCCTCAGGTTGCCAAGAACAGAGCTGCTCCTTAATTAGTAATAATGAGCACCAGCTCAGAAGCCTCACACTTATCAGACCTCAAAGGGGCACCAGCTGAAGCAGGAATCTCAGCAGGCAACTTTTATCCAGCCAGAAGCAGATGCACAGAGAGATTAGTAAGAGATAGTGTTTACAAAAGATGCATTAATGATCTTGGATGTTCTTTCATAATGTCTCTAGCATTGCCAAAAATAACATCTTTTTGGGCTTTAGCAAAGCACCACGGCTCAATGAACCTACCCAAAAGTGGCTGCATCCCTAATTTTACCAGCCACAACTCGTTAATAAGTTATCAGAAAGCAGAGGGCAAGCTCATTGTACCTAACAAATAAAATGCATTTGCTTTTCTCTGGCAGAATCTTCTGGAAAGGAGAAAAAAACTGAGGCCCTTCATGACCCATTAACACGAGGCAAAAGTGTTTATACACAAATACAGACTGAAAGTCACTGAATGCTCACATTAGGCAGGAACCATTTCACTTTGGTTTAGGACACCCAGCATCAGCTATTTGCATAGAGCAGATCACTTGCTTGCAGAATTAAATCCACTAAAGCACAAGTGGTGATGCCAGGTCAGAATTTTGTCTCCAGCTTCATCCTCAGCTAAAACTCTAAGTCTGCCACTGAGTCTGACATTCAGCAGTCTGCTTGGCTCAAACAAAGTGCTGGCACCCAAACAGGGAAAGGAGCAACTTGTAGTCAGGGCACTCCTGTCAGAAAGCTCTGAGAGCCTGTAAGCTGCTGCTCAGCTGGCAGTGAAACAAATGGAAATGTCACCTGAAGGACCAACGCTGTGGAAAGAAACTGAACTGGCTTCCATGGAGCATCTGAGGCACCAGGACAAGAAAAGGAAAACCATTTTCCTTTTTAAAAGCAACTATTTACTGCATTCCCACTATTTGTAGGGAAAAGTAACAGCCATTTCAGAGCCCCAAGAAACCTTCTGTACCTTTCAAACCCCCCATGAATCACACCCACATACAGTAACACACGTTGCTAATCCTTCCCAAAAATATGGTCCAACACCAGGTGCTCCAGCTGCAACCTAGAAACCTCTGCACAGACCACAGGGCTACAGCAGCTCTTCCAGGACCTCCTCCAGCAGCTGATTATTCACAGCCCTTTGTGCAGTGCAGGGAGCTCCCCCTCACTCTCCCAAGCACCCCGAGACTCCCGGCTCCTGCCCCTGGGAGCACCCTGTGGCACATGTGAAACGGCCCAAGAGGAGGTGGTTGGGGCCTGTCACCCACAGTATGATGCCTACCAGTGGCAATTTCCCTTCCAGAAATCCCCGGAGACGTGGTTCTTTGCACCAGAACAGTGCTGCCTTGACCTCCCTCCTGGTCTAACACGCTCCTGGGGACCGCAGAAGTCTCAGGGCTGCGCCCAGCAAAGCCACAGTCTCTGCACAGCAGCAGCCCCCAGAGCACAGCACATGTCAGAAAAGCATAAAATTAAGCAAGACCCTGGGGTGAAGGAGCGAGTTTCCTTAGCCCCTGGCACTGCTACTGCTGGTCACATTGAGCATCATGAAATTCATCAGGTCAGTCAGAACAGGTGGTCACTGTGATCAACAGAGAGCCAAGGCACCAGTGTGCATCCAACCTGAACTTAACAACTGCTGAGCTCACAAATAAAGTCTGCAGGCCATCCAGCACCTGGGCAAGTGGCCAGACATTCCCATGTACCTTGGATCACGGCAGGAGGGCACTTCAGTGCTGGGCAGGTAAAAACTCCAAAAAAACCAAGAAAAGAACCCAAGAAACCCCAAAAAAATCAACAACAAATCAACTACCATGTCAGAATAAATGGTCCATTCTGGGAAATGGTCTGTTTGAGCCATGGCCATTAGCTTCCAGAACAACAGAAAAAGCCAAGGCACAGCTCTGCACAGAGCTGTCAGCAGCTGGGCCAGCTCCTCTTGGAGTCAGGGCTGTGTGTTTCCATCGGATCCCACACAGGTCCCCTGCCACAGCAGCAGGCTCAGCTGCAGCCAGTCAGAACACAGGCAAGTGCCAAAGGTGTGCTGAGAGGTCAGGCATGTTCTAATGGAGCAAATTAAATGAAGAAAACAGAGGTGAAATCCTTATCGAAGCTGCAGCTTCAAAGAGACTTATAAAAAGCTACTTAAAATTAAATCAGACAGCGTGTGCTTCATTTCTCCACAAGACCACCCAAACCCCAAAGCTGAGGAGAATTAATTATTCCTCTACCTTTGATAGCCACAGGCTGACAATAGGGCTTTGGACAGAAAGAAACATCTCTGAGGAGCAGACTTGGGACTGCACGATGATTTCCTGGGTTCCACAAGTAAGAGGTTAATTCCCTGTCAGTCTGCACTCTGCTGTTGAAAGGCTTGTGTCCTCTGTAGTTAGGCAATGAAAAGACAAACTCACTAATGCCCATGGCTCACTATGGAAGAGAGGAACAAGGAAATAGCTACCAATAATCAAAGTGCCAAGATCAAACATAATCTGTGACTGACAGGGAAAGCAGGCAAGGTGACATGGAGATCAAAAGTTGGGCTGAGTAAATTATCTGCAGATGGCTTTAAAATAGAGAGGAAGGGAAAAGATTCAGAATTCTTCAAGTTACTGGGCTGATACACTTATTTATAATTACAGATAAGAGGAATCCACACATGTAAACAGCTCGGGGCACCATGCAGATGCATGGCAGGTGAGAGAGTGGACATGCATGAAAACATCCCAAGGAAATAAAAAAGACAAAGGTCTGTCTGGGTTCAGCTACCATGCGTTCTCATAGAGCTGGGACAGGCACAGTTATAAACACAGTTGTTCTGCTACTGGTCTTGGAGTTGCTGCAGTTTCAGGTAAGTCTGCACTGCATCCTGCTGCACAACAAACCTGTGGATTGCATGGCCAGTCCTTGCTCCAAGAGATTTTACAAGATTTGATGTTACAGCTTTCTCCTACAGCTTCACAAACACAGCGTCCTTCTGAGCCACAACAGCTACAGCAAACCTTTTATACTGACGTAACTCAGCACTGCCTTCCTGTTCTTCAGACTTAAGTGGTAGGCACCACCAATAACTTACACTACAGCATCTGTGGAACACAGAAGGAAAAAAGCCATCATTAGTAAAAATAAAAAACAAACCAAAAACTCCCTCTGCTGGAGTCAGTCTGAAAAAATGAAATACTCTACAGAACGATGCAAAGCACGACTGTCCTGAGAGATCACACAGATCTACCAACAGCATGTTTGCAGAGTACCATCTTGTATTTCCACAGAGTTAACAGTCACGGTATAAAGGCCTGGTTGCTTACTGCTAAAAATAACATAAATTATCATTTAAGAGGGATTTGTTTGCTATCAGTTAAAATAAGAATTCCATCAGAGAAGAGAGGCCAGGAAAAATTTTCTGAATAAGGACTATAAAGCAAAAGTTGTATGTGAGTGTGGGGACAGACTAATGCAGACTCAGTTTACCTGAAGGTTCAAAGGGACATTTTTGAACAGCTGCATTTTAGGGGTTATTAAGAATCTTTTCCTCGTGTCCTGGAACAGAACTGCTAGGAAAAAATAGAATGGTTGAGTCCAAGGTTTCACAGAGCTACAAGTCAAACAAACAAGAGATGTCCAATGTAAAGCCCCTGGTCTAATACACTACTAATTTAATTCCCTGGAAAACTGCTTGCTTGCATCTATTCTAATTCAGGGCAATAAGGTGGAATTTGTAAGTTCTTCTAACCGTAGTTCATACTTGCTCTGTTTATGGAAATCTTAAATCTTTAAGTTAAATATAATCACATGTTTCATAGGGATAAAACCAAAATAATTAAGTTTTGACCCTGAGTCTGTTCTACATTAAATGTTCTTGCTGGATTCCAGTGCATTCTCAGTGGTAAGCAAACCAAACCAAGTTCTCAAACATGCTCATACATAGAACCCTGCTCCTCTGCAGAACAAACTCTGGCTGCAGCTCACTGCTGTAACCTCTGCACACCAAGCTGCAAATCCTAACAGATCGAGAGGCACCCAACACTCCTGGGAATTGAACTGTGGCACTATAAGCAGGCAGCACAAGAGATGGCTTCCACTGCTGAGAGTCTGAGAAGGAAGTGTTAACTACTGGATACTAAATTCAAGGAACTTTATGAACAATTATTTCTTTTTAAAGATGTAACAGATGCATGCTCAAGAAATCAGGCTTATTTAAAGCACACTGTAAACAGGACCTAGTAGTGACACTGATTTCTGATTATTTCATCTGTGTGATACACACTGAAGTTTACACATAATTAAACAGGAAAGTGAATACACATAGGTTCTCCTTGAGTAATTTTCTGACAGTGGCCACCAGCACAACAAATCGTGTTGGTGGAGTGAAACGATCACCTCTTCCCAGGCAGGAAGGATTTTCTGTGGAGGGTTTCTGCACTCAAAGAGCAGTTAAAGATTCCTACAAGGGCTTGGAGTTGCCAACACATTTGAGCTTCTAGTCTTTATCTCCCATATCCCTTGTGGATTTCCAACCTGAGCTGAATGATAAATACAGCCGGCTGGAACAAGACAAGCCTGTCACAGAGACCAAGCAGGGAAAACAACTAATTTATTCAGTTCAAATTACACAGATTCTTCAGCTGAGGTTTTCAATGTCTGTTTTACCTCCTGCACCTCCCAACAGCTGACTGCTTCTTTTCACTGAGCACCGTTGCTCCTGCTCGCTGAGAACAATAAATCAGTAGTGCTTAGTTTGGGGCTGGCCCATCAGAGCAAGGAGGACAGGCTGATCACACAACCAGAGCCCCACCTATGGCTGGCAAGGTGTGTGACACACGGGGACAGGAGCTGCCAGTGCCCGGCTGCTTGCATTGCAGTGCCCTCTGCTGTCACACAGCCCGCTGCAGGAACAGAAACAACAGAAAGCAAGATTTTGCCTTCCAAACTGATGAAAACAGCAATTCGCTTTGAGTCCGGCCTAAAGAGAAAGGGAGTACCAGAGAAGTATTTCTCCACCGCATTTCTCCTACATAAAGCACGTCATCTTGCTCGCTCTTATCCACCTGTCTGCTGTGAATTTACAAGTAAAATAATAGGCATAATTCTTGCCTTTTTCTGTCAGTAGAGCACCATGTGCTTTACCAAGAAAATGTATTCTATTAGACTTTGTTTTTTACCCTTCAGACACTGACTAAAACATGTTTGCTAAGGCCTCTGCTGTTGGTACTCAGCTCAGAGCACTCAGCACAAGACAGAGACCCATGCTCCTACCTACAGTAATAGCTGAAAGGCCCTTCCAAAACACTTACTGTGTAGCCATAAGTACATTTCTAACACACCTCCTCAAATTTGTTAGTTTGTTCCTGCACTAGCACATTCCAGGATATGACACAAGAAAACAGGTGATGCAGTGTTCTGTGTCAGCAATGTAACAAGTGTAATACAGCTCTGTGAGATAACCCCCATGACCCTTTTTGTCCTTTAAAATGAATCATTGTAATGAAATCAGACAATATTACATAACAGAATAATAATTTGCAAAGATAATCCCTTGAGAAAATGAGCACCCTCAAAGCAGCCCCAAAAAAGTGTCATTAGAAACACACTTTAAAGGAAGCATGTATTTTTCATGCATCAATACAAACTACAAACACACAGGATTTTTTCCATGCCCTGTCTGTCCCAGAAATGCCACACACAGAGCTTTTAACAGGTTTTAATATAATGCACACACACGCAGCCCTTAACTAATTCCTTTGAAGTCAGAAACTGAATGCTGGGATAAAAGGCACAGGAGTATTATTAGCAGAGAGCTTGTGTATCATTAGGCTTCCCTGTATGGGAATACCAAATCTGCAACAGCTTAGAAGCATATGGTTTGAACATCAGACTTTCTAGAAACATAAGCTCAGATCCTGGCAGATCAGCTCAGCCTGACAACCTTCTGCTGTGTGTCTTGCAGCAATGACTGCTTCCCTACTCCTGCCTGATCCAGCATCTCACACAAGGGGCTCTCCCTCGCCACCGGGGGACAGGAAAACACAGCACCAACCCACACAAACTACAGAGCAGAACTTGAGTTATAAACCAGGGCTGAGCTCAGAGCTGCCTGCAGCAGGCCCAGTGACACAGAACCACTGGGCCAAAGGTGAGTGGAATTAAAAAGGAAGTATCCCACAAACACAACTGTTTGTGTAAATGTGGTGTGCATCTTAGGGATCCTCCTGGAAGAGGGGGACACGGGTTCCTACCGCCCCACGAGACTGCCAGTGTACTGTCTGGGAGACAGATTTCCATGGGAACTTCCTTACAGGGCTTCAGAGAACTTGTCCACTGTGCTGCAAGCAACTCACATAGAGAAATCATTCCCTCTCATTTGCACTTAATGAATTCCTGCAAATAACTGCTGTGGAACACTTACGAGATGGAAATTCACTGGATCTAATAAAAGCGTCTCAACAAGGCCCACAAAACTTGCATGCAAGGAATTACTTCATTTTTTTAAAAAGACTCCTGAGCAGGCAAATACAGGAAGATTAATATAATGTTCAAGAAAATAAGGGAGGATTCATTTCCTCAGGGAATTTTTTTCATGCTGTCAGCATAGAATCCTGCAAGCCTTGACTTAGCTAACACTGGTATAATTCTAATTTTATGTATGAGGAAACTAAGGCAGAGAGATTAAAGGTAGCATGGGATAATTAGTACAGTTTGTCAAACTGAGTAGCAATTAAAATGGAGTAAAGAATTGTGGGAATAGCCAGACTTCTATATTACTAAGCACTGAAATCTATCAAACTAAATGATCCAAGTCTTCAAAGGCTCATAGGTTTTATATGCATATGCTTCTGATGTAGCTGAATTAGTGGTATTTACCACCCTAGACTGACCATTGTGTATACAAAAGGTGTTCTGATGATCACAAGGAGACAAGGGAAATTTGCACAGGCTGATGTTCAAGGGTGCCTCTAACCACAGCACCCAAGATGATGATGTTATCAGGTCTCTTCAGAATAAAATCTAAATAATTGGTTTGATTGGAGAGGTGTTGAGAACCACATATTGTCAGAATGTGAAGCTCCATAAATGTTTCTTCAAAATTGCTGCATTTCTATGGAATTTTCTGAAAAAAATGGAACAATAACAAACCTGAGTAAAGTAACTGTTGGAATGTCCCATGTCTACAACTGGTTTTAAATGCCTGTCATCTTGGGCTATTTCAGGGGCTTGCACTGTAACAGGTTTTAAAAGCCAACCTCTCATGAAACGCTTTCGACTGAAGCGTTTCTCAGAGGCTGTGATGGGGGGAAGCATTTTAAACAGCTTAGAAGTTTTCAGATTGTGCTCTGCTGTGGAATAACCAAATTCAAAATCATTCTTCAGAGTTTCTTGTCAATTACTTCTGCCTTCAGCACCTTACTAAGTGCTCCCACTACATTTTCAGTGAGGACTTGGAGGAAGCAGAGCACCCCATGTATTGTGTGACAGCTGAAGGCTCTTACCGCCAGTGGTTTCAGAGAAAACGATTAGAAACCCTAAAAGAAAACCACACTTTTAGCTTTCAGATTGTCTGATTAGCACTAAATATTTGAGTAACTCATTTTTAGAGCTGTAGCATTTATGTTTAGTGCTTTCTGCTAAAAGCCAATTCTTGTTTGAAACAGCAGCTAATATCCATAACCCAGGGGAAGCTGCAAGTGCATAAATCTGGTTGATGTTACACACACACCGATATTGTCTTCTGGTTCAGCTGCAACTGTGCTCATAAAAACCCCAGGCATTTCTGCACAAGAAAAGGTGCCAGAGCTCTTCACTCTGGGTTGCAAAAGGAAAGAGATATCTGAAACTTCTCACTCTCTCTGACCTTCTCCTCACGTGTAACGTTCTGCCCAAGGCCAGTAAAGCAGGTCTGCTCCAGAGTCAGGAGACCACTGCTCTCAGATTGCTCACCACTGCCAGGAAGCCTTTGCCTCTGGATGAGGAAGACAGGGAAGCTGTCAATGACAGCCTTCAGGAACACTATTTACACAGTCATGGCATCAGCTGCTTACCATCTGATGATCACACTGATAGGATGAGACATCACTGTGCCATGCATGGTGTCGCCCACCAAGTAACAAAGGTCACACTTACCCAGGGGAACTACAAGGCAGGAGGATCCACACTATCTACTGTCCTTTTTGGGCCTCAGTTGAGGAAGGTACCGAAAACATGTCTTAACTTGGAAACCCTACACAGGAGCTCTTTCCACCCACAAACCCATGGAAATTTTCAAAGGTCATCTTGAAGCTCAAAATAAAACCTTAACGATTAAAAGTATTTGTCTGCAGTGTATTTAAAATGTCCTTACTTCGAACTGCAGGATTCTCCTCCCTTTACCTATCCCCAAATTTTGATTGTAAATTCAAACTTGAACTTCCAGCTACTGAAATAGGTCAGATTATTAACAGAGCAGATTTCCTTTATCTCAAGAATAGTAAACCATTCAAAGCACGGGCAAAATCCTGACATACAGTTAGAAGTTACATAAATGCATACTTTGTTTTCATTTGGACTTCTGTGGGGAAATAACTTCCTCAAAGTATAATCTTAGGATAATGACTTTAACTCGTTAATTACGTAAGACAGCTATTAAATACTCTTCTCACCTGCACTACAGATGGCATAACATACCTTTAAGAAGTAGAAATGTCAGCCCATGTTCATCTGCAATCAGTACATTAAAATGTTTAGCTTTTCTATGTCTGCTTTTTTTTCCTCCTTTTTCCTTTAGTAACAAAATCTCCTACTAAAAGCCTGCAAAATCTGCTGGAGAAAGACAATTCCATGAAAAAAACTGCACTGTAAGCAAAAGCATAATCTGTCCACAGTTCTGTCTACAGCTCTATCTACATTCTGCACAATGACTTGAAAAAAACATGCAAGTGAACAGTCAGGAGAAAGAGATACTTATGAGAATTATGACTTTTATTTTTATTCACTAGAGCAACATTGATGAAAGAATTTTTACATACAGGTTTTTTAATCAACTTTACAAGCAAATTCCAATATACAGTATTTACTCTGGCCTGGGTTAAAAAACCAAAAACAACAAAGCAGATAGTAAGGGTACCTCTTGTTTTAGCTAGTATTGAATTTAAGGTTTTGTTACACAGGAATTATATTGGGTTTATGGTGGTGCTTTTACAATTAAGTAGGCAGTGAGCAGCTTTACCACAACAGTGACTGAATTTCCTTGATAGCACAGTTGTAAGATGACAATACTGAGAGCTACCACCAGGATCACACATTAAATCCACTCTGCTCAGAAAAAGCCTCTGTAACGAGAGAAGGAATAGCTGCGGAAGCCCAATTCAAGAACTGATTTCCATTTGTATGGCAAGAAAACGTCCATATTAAGAGGATTATGTGTTGTGCAAAACCAGAAATACTTCCCCCCCAACATGCAACCTACCCAAGTATGACATTTTAGAATGTGCATATGGCTGTGACATGCAAACAAAGGAAATCACACAAATGGTTTTCAGTTTTCCAGCATCCTTACAACAAATCAGCATTGACATCAAGGATGAAATGAACCGTACTGACCTATGATGCAGTCTACTTGCTATGTCTAGTCTCACTGCTACAAGATGTCAAGTTGAGGAACCCAATTCTTTTTGGAACTGTATCAAAACTCAGTGTCGTTTTGGATTTTCAGGGCCTTCCTGATTACTTCGAGAAAGTCTAAGAGATAATATTGCACTTTTCTCAAAAACATATGCTGGGACCATTATTCTTTAGGAGTTATGCCAGTCCTAGGGAAATTTTCCCATTGGCTTTGACTGGCAGTAGGAAGTGCTAGCTTCAGGGAAGAGGGAAGGTAATAATAATCTGGCTGCATCATCAGTGTTAAAATTCCACGGTTAAACTAAAGTCATTGCACAACAAAAACTCAGTACACTATATGAATATTTTTAAACATGCTAGAGTGCATATCGATTCTGTGAAAGTGATGTGAAAATACCTTGGAAACAGCAACACTACCGGGGAAATTTGTTTCAAACAAAAGCCACACACAGCAGGAGGCATCCTAGATTATTTTAGGCACAACTCCAAGCAATAAAGCTCATTTAAAGTGCAATTCTGTTCTTTTCTTTTGTGTTTATTCACTCGTTAAAATACGTAATTGCCTCTGTACACACATACTGAACAGTAGTTTAATACTTTTGTGAATATTGCACAAAAGAATGAGAAATCAAAAACAATGGCAATAAACCAGTTTTATAAACCTAAAAAAACCCCCTGAAGGTATCAAATACTTACATGTACGCATTTTGAATAATCTGCACCAGTACTGATGATAATGTGCACCTTCCATAAGGTAGATATGTCACCTGAAAATACTTACTGAATCCCATTTGACAAGCACTCTCAGTGCCCTCTGAGCCATCACCCCCCAAGCCCCATCTTTCACCGAAGTGAAGCTTCAAACTTCAGTTCAGCACTTCTCTTCCAGCTGCCCATCTACTGAGGGGCTTTGCCCATACTCTGCACTTACTGGACATGCAACAGAGCCTTCCCTGGTCAAGTCTGAAGAGCCAAAACATGCAGTTGTCTTTAGAGGGATGCGAGGTTAGCAGCTGAACACAAACACAAGCCAGGCTAGCATCTGTCTCATCCATGATCAAATCCTGCAGGCTCCAGCTCAATGTCTCACTAATCTGTCAGAACAAAATGGGGAAATGCTATATAAAAAAAAAAAAAAAAAAGGCTATGATCTACTTATGTTCCTTTAACACTTACATACACCCCCATATAAATGTAACTTTTTTCTTCTGGAAAGGAAAATTAGGAACTGCTTTCTTTATGAAAAAACCTTGAGCATCTCAATTTTCTTTGCTTAATTTGCTTTGATCATCTCCTTAGTTTTCAGTAAAGGTGCAGATAGATATCTATACTTTTAAATGTAAACATAAAAATTGAAACATCACTAAATCAGGCTGGCGATACCTCCAGAATAAGAAGCAAAAGAACTCATGATGAAATATCTCTGTCAATAACATTAGGTGAAAACCGTATTTTTACACAAAATCATATACAACTAACAATAAAATCAGCTTCTGTTCAAGGAAAGTAAACTTTAAAAAACCACCTTCCATCGAAATCTGTACGGACCAGAAAATGAACCAAGAATCTGATCATTCCTTCAGCAGTCTTTAAAACTCCTGAGAAACACAGTTAGCTGCCAGGAGCTAGTTTTGGGGAATATAAAAAGTCAGTTTTATTTTCTTATTGGAAGTAAATACGTACATAAAGGCCTTCTAATTCAATGATTTTCAAGGAAATAAATTATTCCCGGAGAATAACTGTTCCTGCAATCTCAAGTTGTAGGTTTTGATCCTATACCAACTCTAACAATTGACATAACCCTCGTTAGGTCTTGCTTACATTGGCGTTGCCTCAGTTCACAGAAAGTCCTGCAGGTCCCTTATTTCAGGCTGATATAAGTAGTTCTGAAAAAGAATCTCCCCCTACCCATTTCCCCTCCCAAGCTTTTCATTTTTCCACTTCGTCAGTTAAATAAAATTACAGTGTGAGAAATCCAAAAACTTGCTCGAATATTAACCATGTACTGGCAACTCAGGTGAGACAACTGTTTTTTCCTTCATCCAACTGAGGTATCCATCATTATAACCCCAGTTAAAGGGTTTATACTGTGGAAGTTGAATATTGAATTTATTTATGAAATGTCTACACCTATTCACTTTCATTCTCTCCAAGAAAACACTGGAATATGTCAATGTCCTACGGCCAAAGCCTAGAACAAACACTATGACATTATGTGCTCTTCAGGAAGAGATTCTGAGCCAAGTTGTTGCAACAGCCTTCTGCTGGCTGATTTTAAAACCAACTCAAGGACAGGAAAGAAAAAATCCCAACCAGTAGCATTGCAGAGAGTCCTGGGAAAGAAGGGAAGAATTGGAGATGGGACAGAACATCAAATTCCTGGAAAGCTTCACTGGATATGCACACATTAACTCACATCGTATGTGTTATGGTCCCACAGTGCACCATGATGGGCATGTATTTCCAGACTACTTACAGAAAAAAGTACTTTTCCTAGAGAGCACAAAAATGTGGTGTTTTTTTTTTTGCTTTATTTCCCCAAAAAGCTCCTTCCCAGTTATCATGCACTTCTTCAGAAATGAGACCAAAAAAAAAAAAAAATTTACAAAAAAAATTATTAAAAAACCCCCCAAAACCAAAATAACACATCTCTGAAAAACTCAAAGAGTACCAGCTCTGGATTAGGGCATAATAGGATTGCTCAAAGCAAATAAGTGGGGTTAATTTCTTTTTTTCCTTTTTAAAAAATAGTTGTGTTTTTAATATAAGTTTTATTCTGTAAAATAGTTTCAAATCCTTACACATATAGCAAAGTTTGTGCAAAATTTCAAGTCAGGTACTTCAGAGCCTTTCAATATTAAACATAAATCAATAAATACAGGTAGAACAATAAAAGTTTAAAATATTAATTAAAATGCATGTTGTGCAACCTCAACATAGGTGTTCTGGACCCCTTGTTCCCAGAGGCTCCCTACTTACCAATTCATAAGAGCCTTCACTGGAAGGTTTTGACAAGTATCCTTAGCACTGCATTTCAAGAATCTACCCGGTAATGTGTCTATTCAACACAATAAAAACATACCACAGTCATCTAACAAATGAGGATGCTTACGCGAGAAGATTCGTTTCACCCTGTGAAATCTGCCTAATGTCTGTGAACAGTGAAAATGGGATAAATAAAGAACAGAGCAACTTCAGATTACAGCAAAACAAAACAACACAACCCACCCAACCCATCAGATTAAATAACATTAAATATGTCAGTCTTGAGATAATGATAAATACAAGCATTTTTGCATAGGCCTCTGGAATACAGAGTCAGAATTATGGCCAATAAAACATCTGCTAGTCAGTCTGATTTTCTACCACTCTGACCTAATGAGTACTCAGAACCAAGAAGTTAAACAGAACAGCAATTTCATTGTCTAGGAGCTCAAAAGAAACAGAGGTAAGAAATAATTTCTGCCATCCTGAAATACACAGTGCAGCATTCTGGCATTTGTGGTCACCACAGACTTCAGTATTTGCTTAACTACCAAGATTGCAACACAGTCTTTATTACAGACCAACGATAAAATAAAGCACTCTCAAGAGAAACTGCACAGCTCATAACATCAGCCTCGGAACACGGCAGGATGGAGTACGCAAACCCTAAAAAACGATGCTGTTTTGAACATGGACTCAGGATTCGCAGGCTGCAGGTGCAGCAGGCTCCAAGGCAGTCACAACACAAGAAGTAGTTTATGGCGTGGCATCGCTCGGTGGGATGTGGGTACGTCCTCAGTGTGTCTTTGGCTTAGGGAGGCGGGAATGCCGACTGGAGGGCACGCTGTCCCCGGAATGCAAACCAGGGGGGTGTGTTTGCGTGTTTTCCTTTCTCTGTACCGGTGGCCTTGGGATGTTCGACTTCAACGAGGTGTTCTGAGGCTCTGGAGGTACTGGTGTGGACTTCTGACTGCTCACTTGCTTAGATTTAACAAAGGATGTGGTGGGTGGGCGAAGTTTAGACACTTTCTGACTCTGTTTACCCTTTAGGTTATCCTGACCAGATGTCGGCTGTGGCTGAGTCGAACTACTCCGTGGTAGAGGCTCACGTTCCTTGGAAGCAGCGGAATGATTTGCAGATGGGACGAGAATGGCCATTGTAGGAGGCACTAAAGCATTTGGGGGTTTTGCGATTCTTGAAGTCTTTGGCTGAGAAGCCTGGTTTGTGAATGAGGGTTGACCTTTCACAGGTACTTCAGTCTGCACCTCTTTAACATCAGCTTGTGTAGAGGTCTGGAAGTGGGAACGAGGTGGCAATGTACCTTTCTTATTACTAGCCACCTCTCCAGGGTCTTCAGTGTTTTTGTTTTTCAAATTGTCCAAATATGATGCATTTTCATCTTTTATGTTTAACTGTATGCTCATTAAAGAGTTTACATCATTCAGGCTATTTGGGAGAGAGACATTTGCAGCATTTGGATTCTGATGATTGCTATTTTCATGCAGATCTTGTTTAGGATATTCACTGTGGGCCTCGATATGTGGCGTTTTTATTAGTTTTCCCTGGGCGAGGTCTGTGGAACTGGGAAGGCTGCTGGAAGGCTGTAGTACTTGAGGCTGTTGAAGAGAAAATGATACAGGAATATATTAGACAGAGTAGACACCAGGTAACGTTCTGAATCCAAGGTGTGCTGGCTGGATGCTTGACAAGGGCTGTATATCTGGTTTTTTTAAATCAAAATTTTGACTTTGGCAAAACAGGATGGTTCATGGGACGCGTACAAATGGAACTTGTAACTTAAGTGGAAAAAATATACCAGCACTGAAATAAACAACAACATAAAGACAAAAAAGAAACCAAATAGCTTAAAAAAGAAACATGAAGAAGGCATGGTAGATGGTTTCACCTAAATCTGCAGGACAGCGCAAGAATCAACGTCGGTGCGGATCAGTTCTCAACGAAGTGCTTAAACCAACACAACAGCTGTCAGGCTGTGTCCAGTTTTTAACTTCTACTCACTGCATAATGACCTTAACTATCCCAACTCTTTTAGTGCATAGGCAGGAAAGGTGTTTGATGGGCCACATGAATTTACATGGCATTTTCCTTGCCTTACTGGGGCCAGAAAATTTGACAAAAGTATGTGGTAATCAGGCTACTGACTAGGCTTAGGTAAATGTTTTATGTTGAACTGATTTTAAATGTGCTGATAAAGAAACAGAGCTCATGTGAAACTAGAGATCATATACTGCTACACTGACAACCATGGGATAAAGACAACTGTAGAAGATTTTACATTTTATCAGAAGACACAATCTTATCAGACTTGTATCAGACAAGAGGATTGCCAGTACCACTTCTGGGTGATTTCTATTCTCTTCGCTCTGCCCTGTAAGGAGACTTAAATGATCAATGTGTGCATTGCTCATGCTTCACAATCACATCCTAGACCTGCAACCTGGATACAGACCATGGAAGCATTAGTGAGATTCTGCAATTCATGGCAATCCCCCTAATCTATTCAAACTTACAGTTTTAGCAGGTTGGATGATGATTTTCATTTTCTTTACAAAGGAGGAAACTAAACTACTACAAACGAGTCATCATTCATCTACCTGAATTCTTACCAATTGATAGGCTGCATGTGCACAGCACACAGGCTTCTTCTGTTTGTTTACTAGCAAAATAGAGTAAATAAAAAAGAAGCAATGTTTGTGTTTGAGAGATTTGACTAGAAGTGTCACTTCAGTCATTCTCCTGAATTATTCTCAAGTTCTAAATGAGAAAACGAATTATTTGTCTGTGTTTTTAGCTCTTAGAATCAGCAGGAAGAATGCAATTACAGGTGTGCATGACAGACTCCTGTTACATTTCTAAAGCCACAGAACATCTCAGGATTCTTTAAGCTAATCCCTGGCAGAATTACTACTGAAAATGGAATCCTCAAAATTCCTCATCAAGAAAAAAATTAATGGTAATGAGAGGAAAATCAAGGTTTCTCAATCTATTTTTTATTTACTAGCAGTTTTTCTCTTTAGAATGAATCAGTTCTACCTGTAAGGAAAGGCAAAATCTACGCTGGCCCAGTGACATCAGCAAGTGATGGACATGTAAGTGCAAATATCCTAAGCAGTCTGAACATGACTGTTTTGGCAAGAGGGAGGAGGAGAAGAAAAAAAAAAAAAAAAGCTAAAGAAGCTGCCAAAATGGTGTCAAATGAGTACCAAAACATTATTCCTTATGTGACCCAAAACTAGCTTAACTTTGTGAACCCTCCTTAACCATGTGATCCTACAGGAAGGAAGTGCTAAACACAAGGAGTAATTCAATACACTGAGAGAGTTAGTTTAAATAAAATTAATCCTCCAGATATTTTTGCCATTTTCCAGTGTTTGTGTAATGGATGACAGCATTTATTATCCTTTGAGTCTAAGAGCTGACAGGCAGAAGTTAGCCAAAAGGATTTACTGATTTGAGATCTCATGTGCAAAAACAAAACTGCTATTAACAAATGCAGAAATCAAAGCAAAATTTATCTGACTCCCATGCAAATAGTACCACAAAGAAATCAAATTTCTTAATCCTACTTGAAGTAAAAAAAATAAAACATTTACAGCACACAGTATTGTGTAAAATATGGAAAAGTAATTGTCAGAAAACTCTTCCCCCTCACTCTTTAGAAAGGATTTCTAAATTCTAGTCTTCAAAAACACAGGTAAGTGTCTAATCTGATCATTAAAAATCCTAAATTTGTATCAAATAATCCTAGTTATACTAATCAACAAAACAGAAAAATTGATAAATTACAGAAGAAACTAGATTTGTATGGAAAATTGAGTTAAACACGAACACATCTGAAATACAACAAAGCAGTAAGCTTTCAGTAATGCTATTCTGAGTTCTTTTGACAAAGATTAGGCAGCATTTGAGTTTTTCCCTTTGGTCAATTTTACATTTTACATAGAAAATCAGCCAAATGCATGTTTTCCTCATTATCCTTCAAAACCTAGAAAGGCCTAAGCAGCTTAATACCCACAAAGTTAGCAGTTCTAAGGTAGAAAACAGCTACGTGTTCAGAATTATGAGGACACAAACTCCGGCATCATCTCTGTCCAGTTGTTGTAAATCCTGTACTGCTTTCTAGTTTTGTATTTCTATTCAAGGTCTGACCAATTATCACAATTACAGATTTTAATCTCTTCAAATTGCTACATGCATTAACATTCAAGATGGCACTGAAAGCAGCAAAATGCCACTTGCAAAATATGCAAGGAACAGTTCAGAAGGTATCTAACACTGACAACTGCAGTACTGTCACCTGCAGCTCACACCTTTGTCTTCTATACAAGTTTTACTGTTACTAAGTAAGTTTTAGAAATTCTGACCATATCACTAGTCAAAACAACGAGCCAGCTGAAGGACTGAAGTACTTGGTGAATTCCATCACATGAAGGAGGAGAAATAGAAAGATAAAGAAGCATTCTGCCCTCTAGGCATAGCATTTTATTTCATGGAAGTCTTAAAAAAAGGTTTTCATCTGCATTGCTTTGAGTGCACCTCTGGTAGTATTTCTGGAGTGGGACAGATCATGACTTGGTGAGTCATGGCAGTGAGACTGCCACGCTACCCAGACTCCTATTTCTGTCCCATAAAGAAAACGTGCAGGTAGACAAACACCTGTATTCCTTTGGGAAGCTCCTAAAATGCGAAGATGGACTCAAACATTTCAAGTATAACGTAACTGGAGAAAATTAGTTCTTCCCAAACTGGAAGTCCTTTGTGCACATGCTCCTTTCTGCACAAAGAAACAAACTTTTCTGTACTGGCAAGAGCTTCAAAGCTTTGCAAATACTGATGCACTAATCAAAATTACTCAATTACATCCCTACCTCATTAGCTTAAGAGATTTTTCTATTATTTCTCTCAAGTAGAACTGGTTGTTACATCACCCAGAGAAAAATGACATCCATGATGAGGATTACCATTACTGCACAGTTATCAAACTACTGAGATTGTATCAGCTTTGTGCTGGAAAACTGAAAGAGCACCTTGTGCTGTTAAGTCAAATTTACTGCTGAAGAAGTTAAAAATGTGGTCATGACAGTAATAGTCAATATCATTACTTGAAAATTCCCTTCAGTTTTGCTTTAATTATCATGATCCCCATCTCGATTCCCTATATAACATCCTTACAGAATGAAATAAAGGCATTTTTTTCCCTGTAGTATCTTGAGGAAGGCGGGAAGTGATGCAATGAAAAACCTGAGAACTGCATGCACATCTCCCATACACATGCGTCATGCATAGGGCAAAGAAAAAACCCAACAGTGGAAATGCGTGAGGGGGAGATGGGAATAAATCTGAAGTTGTACTGTACCACGCTTTATCACAGAAGTAATGGACTAACTTCTCAACTCCTTGCCAATGGCATAATGGGAAAGCAGAGACAAGAAAAAGACAGGGACAATGATGTCAGAGGACCAAGACAAAACAGTGAGCAATTGCCGTGACAGAACTGCAACTTTCACCATTTCAATTGCAATTACCGTGCCCCCCATCGGTTTTTAATCCTCCTTCAATAAACAAGGGTAGCAAGAGTGTTTAAGTAATTCAGTACAAATAGTATTTATAGCAAGACCTGCATGGAATACCTTTGCTTTTATAACTTCAAGTTTTTTAACACAGTTAATCTGTTACACTCCAAACACTGCAGCTAGAGTTTGTGTGTATTGTTACAACTGTATACGTAGAAAATCTGGGCATCCATGCACATACATATTCAATCTCTAACCACAAGCAACAGTGTGATTAAACCCACTGCATTCCATCCTTGGATCATGTTGCCCACACTGCTGATAACTCATCTTCCTACAAACTCACTCACGAGCTGCAAGAGACAACTACCACAAGTTCTTTTCGGAAAGGGGTGGAGGGGAAGGGCTACAAACCCTGCCACACAATTCTTCCATTTCCTCATCAGTTGTGCCATCCCTCATCTCTCTGCCTTGGCACAGGATAAGCTGTCATTTCAAACGAAGATCTATGCAGACACAGCCCTGCTGAAAGGCTGCACCAGAAAGCTCTCATTTTCCACCTCTGGAAAACATCAAGATTTCACACCTTAAATCTGTAGCATTTGCTAATACCTTCTTTTTGAACTTTATTATTTTTTCTTTCCCTTTGATCTAGCTGCATTGTGTCCATATTTCAACATGAAAAAATAGGATTCTGCAGTATGGATATGACTTCAAATAGTGACACAAAACAATCCTGTTTTTTTTTAAACCACCATTCACCACAGCATGAAGCTAGTAAAATAACTGGTAGTAAGGCACAGCATTATTTTTTCTCTGCACAGTCTGTATAGAAACCCCAACTTAGAGAAACTGTCTTTCTCAAAGAAAAATTAGTCCAAGTAATATATAACTACATCAAGGCAAGTATTTCATCCATAAATACAGATATATGTGCAACAAGCAGATAAATATGACCATATGCCAAATTAAGTTTTGTTTGCAAACATATATTTAGTTAGGTACAAGAGACATTTCTCTTGTAGTTGAATCTGCAACTGAGTTGGGAGAAAGAGTTTTTCCTAAAAGACATTTCTTCATATAGTTAACACTCAATTCCCAGAGCAAAAATAATTACGCATAAAAGACAGTAATGTAATGATCCAGGACATTTCTAATAATTTGTCAGTTAACGAATTGACTTTCTTAACATGAGTCACAGAGCTTCACAGCTAATGCTCTGAAGCAGTTTTGTTCTGCTAACACAAACACTTTGTACACCTTACAAAGAACCTGAATTGGTCAAAAAGGCTTTGGAAACATTTCAGTGCTGAGCAGCGTACCTTTATTCAAAAGCAAATGCATGAAAAAGCACAGCCTGGATCTGATTTATGGTCAAAGTGCAGACAGTAGTAGCTTTCTTCCTGGTAATAACAAGCTATGTGTCACCTGCTAGAATTGCTTAGATTATCTGTAATGCTTACATACAAAAAGTCTAAATACTTTTTCCAGGAAGTGCACAGTGGAGATGTAACAACTGCAATGCTTGAGTAACAAATCAGTTTTGGTCAGCATTTCTGTGTGGAGAAGCACTTGGGGTAAGGGCCCAGACGAAGTGCTGTGCTCCTCTTGTTTTACAACACGAGCTTATGATTGGTTCCTCACCAATGTGTTTTCTAAATGTGTTCCTAGAGCTGCATCATTTAAGCTCCAGAACACAAATGGAAAGGTTTTCAACTGTACTGAAAAAAAGTTTGATTATGTCATAACAAATATATCCTATAACCAAAGGAAAAATACACTACCATTACACAGGAGTTTAGTTCAAAACAAGTGGGAATTACAGGAAGAAAATTATATGGTTTTTATTCCCAAAATGACAAAATCCATGTACTGCTATCAAAGTATTCAGGAAATGCAAAGTGCTGAATTGTTTCCAAGGCTGGTGAAAAAACATGAAGTTAATAAACATGAAAGCATTAAAAACTAATTGTCATTAAAAGTGAAAAATATACATCTAATTTGGAAGTGTGCTGCAGTGCAGTGATACACAAATGCAAGTTCAGCAGAAGGTGTGCTGACATTGTAACAGGTGCTGACAGGGAAGAACCATAAACCTACACTAGTGTAACATTACCTAGCAGGGATATATTTCCTGTCCTGTACAGCAGGAGTGAAATTATTTTTAGTTGTTTATATACTGTAATATCAACAGTTTATAGATGTATACCCTCATAATCTAGAGTGCTTGTAAGTGATCTATGTAACCATCAGCTATCACCAGCATCGTGAAGAAACCTGCAGTATTCACAGGCAGAGATGATGTTTTAGGTTCAGCATCCAGAAGTTAGAAAAGAAGTGCTTGAATTCCACGTTCTCCAGACAGAAAATACAACCAGACAAAACCTGAGACTAATTTGTGTTCCCAGCACCTTCTCTGGATAATTATAAAAGAACACTGACATTGTTAGTGTTTAAGGCTGTCTGGGGTGATGCCCAGCTCATCACTTGCCTTGAAACCCCATATTTGGCATTTCATACCAGCTCAAAAACCTGCAGACTGAAACCACTGAACCAAGCCGGAAGGAAGGATACTAGTGACAGTTCCAGTAATGTTCTACTTTATAGAACTCTTCACACAGTGATAAATCATTGATTTTTCAAGAATTTCATTAAAAATGTCTAAGGAACCCCCTAATTTAGACTATATTCTTATTCCCAGTATTGATCTTTTGATTAAAGTAAGACTTACAGAAAAAAGTTGTGAACACTCCACTAGAGGAAGCTTACTTTTGTCAACAATACGTTAGTTATGGTTTAGGTTAATTAGTCTCTTAGAAAAAGGGCTCATTTTCATCTACTTTACTTCCTTTACTAGTAATTCATAGAATGGAATATGTAAGATGCCTAGTAAAAAAATCCAACCTGCTTTAATAATAGAAGCTTGCTGTGGAATCCTGAATGAGAGGCCACTGACACTAGTGGAGGAATGAGGTGGAGGCTCAGAGAACCAGTAAGATTAGCAAAGTTTTCTTCTTCAGTTAAGCAGCCACTGTGAATGATGTGACACTGCAGGCTCACACCTGGCAGCTCAGACACCATGCTCCCATTCTGACTCTCCGATCACCAAGGCTCAAACCCATGCAATTTGTATGCTTCTCAGGTCTAAAACTGGTATCTTTGAACTCATTCTCTGCTGACAGGACAGCAAATCACCCAGGCTGTGCTACTGCTGGCCCTCCACTCAGCAACAGAAGATGCAACCATCAGATTTTGGGGTTCTACGTTCAGTACACACACAGAGTCCCACATCAAACACCACAGAAAAATGAAGCACATCCCTTATTGCACAGAGAAAAGCCCATGAAACAGGCTGTGCATTCCTGGTGAGTTGTTTAAATGAACGTTGTCACAGAAATGTCAAGAGAGTATTTGAAACGCAATTAACAAAATACAGTATTTTTTTCTTGTCATTAAAATAAGTAAGGATTATTGCAATATACTGAAATATATGTAAGCTTAGTTTTCCAAGGTGAAGCTTACTCTTCAGATCTCCATTGGCCCTGGAAATCTTACTTTGTTTCCATAATTTTACTGTTTTCTTTATTTTCTGTCCAAATACACTCTTGGGCTTTGCTAGGCAAACACTGTAATTCGCAAATTACAGTACATTTAAAAAATATAACTTTAGCATTATGAAGTAGTTATATTTCTTCAAACACTTATCTGTTTATAATGCAATACCAAAGCACAAAATAAGACTTACCAGTTCTCTATGTCTACGTAAGCATACAGTTTTAAAATCAGCAATTGTCTTTTGTTTTGCAGATCCAAGCCAAGAGAACAAACGCATCTTATATCAGCCCACATTGTAGCCAGCACAAAAGGAATGTTAACAAATCATGCAAGTTGTGCATCAGCCACTCCAATGTAATAGAAGCCTCTTTACAACAAATACCGTGAGAGGGGGAAAAAAAAATTAGTTTGAGGGAAGCCATTCTGAAAAGTTAAAACTTCTTGTGAGAGACAAAGCGAGTGACACTTTCTCACCAACACTTGTATGTACAACCACGAGGTGTTTACGTAAATACATCCACATGGGCGCATGCAGACGTGTGAGCAAACAACACGTACACGAACAGGAGAGTGCATCACAGCCATGGAAAACAGGGAAATGCAGCAAGCAAGACTCATGTTAAGACAAGACTGGAAACAAGGGCCTACTCGGGTTCGCCTGAAGAACTGCTGAGCTCTATCAGCATTTCATGACTGTTATAAAGCTAGAAGTTGTAGCTGCTTATACGCTGGTTGAAGGAAGCGTTTTGGTTAGCCACAGACTACTGTGTGTGCCTGGAAATCTGCCTGCTGAGAAAGGAGGATACTACGAGATGAACAGTGCGTGCAAAGGGGAAGCTTCTACTGGAACACGGTGAGGGAGATGAGTGAGAGGTACAGACTCACTCTGTCTGCGGTGCGGTGGAACAGTCCGAGGGATGCCCTGGAATGAGCCCTGCCAGGGAGAGAAGGAGGGAGCAGAATACCCACCCTGTGCAGAAAGAGAGAGGGGGAGAAGTATAATAAAAAAAGAGAACAGGGAAAAACAAGACACCAAAAAGCCACACCATTCTTTTTCACCCAGAAAGGTATCATTATATTTCCCAGTTGTTCTACTTTGTAAAAGCAAATGTTACACGCTACTGAAGCCCAGAAGAAAAATGACATTATCATGTCCTAAACTAGTCAGAAATCTTAAAAATACCTCCAAGTTTATTCAATATATAAGCACACATTTCTGTCCAAGATAGTTTTAGGGGAAGAGTATAGAAGCTGGCTTTTCATGCTAAAAATACATTATAAAATTCTATTTATACAGCTTTCAAAAATATTTTAGAAATGCTTCACCAAGCTGTAGTTTGCTTAGTTCTATTCTGCTGGAACACCAGTCAACTTTATTTTACAGCAAAAAATTTCTAACGCATAGAAACAAGTTCTCTAGCAAGTCCTGGTGCTTCAGAGGCCACTTTACTCCAGTTTCAATGGTATTACTGAATGTGGAAGATGAGAGGTGACAAAGAACTGTTTTCCTTGCACTTTGCTCCTGGAGCTTGAGTCTTCCATTAAAGGTCCAGGGAACTGTGCAGATCCATGCCGTGCAGGGTTTGCCTGTCAGAGGTTTCAGATCACCACAAGTGTAACACACTATGGTTGCTGCATTTCAAAACAAATCATTTTATGCAGTCTTACCCTTTTTTCTGTAACTTTAACTTTGAAAAATCCAAGACGCAACTCCCCTCTTAAACAACACAATCTTGACTTCCTATCTCAGCAGGACAGCATTAAGTTTTTACAATCCCTTCACCATTCAAGCAACTGAAAACTGGTTTTGTAAGTTCTGGAACACTGGTACTAACAGTAACAACTGCCCCACTGCCTGCTGGCCAACAGCTACTGGTTGTGGCCACTCTGTCAGCCAGCAGGCTGAAGGTATCTGAACAACACCTGCATAACACAAAACTGGAACCCAGTGTGCCCCCTCCTCTCCACATTCTCTGCTGCAGATTATACTGCCAGGGCTGGACAAACAGTAAAGCATTTTACTGCCATGCTTCTTTTAAAACAATGTTAAACATCACACTATTTCTATAAATAAATATTCTTTTATTCATCTTAGGAGAATTTTAAATGTTTCCCCAATCTTCCAGTTATCCTAATCTAATTAGATTTTCTCCACCACTATTCCAAGTTTCAGTACTGCTAAGATGAAACTTAGCACATGCATTTAATTAAGTCTTAGAATCTGCTAGTCAGAACATTTTTAATCTAGAACAGGAAATATAGAAAAAACATCTGACAAGACTGTTTTATTCTTCTTCAGAAGCAGAGATAAAACAATAACTGAGGCAAAATCTAAGCAAAAAAAGGAAACAAGTTCTTAAACCTGATTATCTCTAGATGGAGGTATTGAATACCTAACGTGTTCTTACAGTTCTCCATCAGTGGTCATTAACATCACAGTTTTCAGACTGCTGCATCAAAGAACTGAAACAGAACCAGCTTCAGTCAAGCAACATGGCAAAATAACGTAATGTGTTGCATCAGCTGAATAGGTACTGAATACATAAATATTGCTGGGCACAAGATTAATCAATCAATGACTCATGAGAAAATTACCAAAAGCTTTGGATTTTCATAGCATGGTACAAAAGAACACTACATGTTTCAGGTTTGTTCACATTTCATCCTAAATTGTGTCAGGGTAGTAGAACACCAAGAAAAATTCTTTCATTCTCTGAACATAACTGAGCCTCCATGGAGTAAATGGCACATTACCATCAGGCACAAGTCTGATTTTGCAGAGACTAATATGAGCTGGCAATGGGCTTTTACCAGACTTCTTTGAAATTTTAACACGTTAAGAAGGGAGGTGAAAATTTTATATCCTCTCCCTTTAACTCTCTGAAAAGAGAGATTAAGACAAGCACATACCATCTGAGCTACATAACAGTTAAGACACCACTGTAAAGGCAATGAAATATTTACATGTCTTGATACATTCCAGAAATTTTTAAGCATACGTATTAGCACTTCAAAGCACAGCACTAAGCACAGTCTTCTCAGTAATTCTTCATGGTATTTTATCATTACTCTGACTGAAGAAGTAAATTAAGAAGGCACAAGTAACTTGAGTCTTTTGCCTGCTGAACTGAACAGTTCCCCAGGCATGGTTTAGTCCCCTTCTCCCAAATGCTGCAGTTGACATTGCTCCATACAGGTAAATATCAAAGAAATTCAGATTTCTTTTTTGTAAAATAGTAAGTCAATAAAGAAAAAATACCCCAAACAAGGATTGTTTAATTGTACATCGAATAAATCAGTATCAACTGAACCAAGTAAGGACAAGGAGATACAGAACTGGGAATTTATTAATATGTTATGACTTACACTGTTTTTACAAATTATAAAGGATGTACCAGTCCCACTGATAAAGCACACTAAGATTTAAGTATCTGCAACTAAGCCTGGCTTATGAAAAGATTAATTTTCATACAAAACTCTAGCAAATTTACCAAGCTTTCACCTTTAAACAACAACTCACACTCATCTCCTCTCAGTCAAATGTGTATTGAGGTTCTCAAGAAATCCAAAGAGGAGGGAAAAAACCACACTAATTAACACATCTCCTCTGATGATGATACATATTCAAAATACACAGATAATGTGGCAGTTTCCTACTAAAAGTAAGAAAAAAGAAAAACCTGAACCACTACTTATTTTATGCTTGATTATTAGAATGTCTATAAAACTCACAAGCCAGCAATGCTGGAATTGGAAGATGAGAACATGACTTACCTCAACTATAAAACTGCTATAAAAAAAACAATGAAACAAAAAACATCTGACAGGATTCTTCTGGGTTCTGAAGCAACTTTTCCCACTTAGACTTTAAAGTTAGACAGCAGTCAGAAGAGTTCCTCCCCCCAGCTATTATGTGCATCCAGCCACTACTCTTAAATCCCACTCCTCTTCATTTCCAGATACTGGATTTGTGAAACAGCAAAGGGATCCCCAAAGAGAAGTGAATCAGAATTTTAAAATAACATGAGACTCAGGAGTGGAAAAGTAAGAGCAGCTGAAATAACGCAGCCTAAACCAGAAAGACAAATGTTCTACAGAGATCTTGATGAATTGTACTATTGCCTTTATGTTGTACTAAATGCTTTATGAAGCCCTGACTCTAACTGCACTGGGAAAACCTGTTGGCTGTTTTTTCTTTTAAATGCTACTATGAAGACTTTAAGGCCAGAGTATTCCATTGCTATGAACAGACCTCAACCTTAGAATAAGCAATCACATGAACAAAACCAATTGCTTCTGCCAGAAAAGAAATATTTCTAAGCTATTGTTGCACACTAATTTTAGCCCAGCAGCCAGATATTTCAGCTCTTTTCCCAAGGATATACCAACATCCAGAACTGCTACTGCTTTGAAGTCTTTTCTGCTGCAGAAGCACAAATACAGCAAAGATCCATTTTTGATCCGTACAGCTGGAGCCTCTGAGCACTTCAGTGAGGAGGTGACTTTTGCTGCACCTCACCAAGCACTGCCAGCTGTCTCACACAACCTCAGAGCTCCACATCGTGAACAAACCTAGAATGACATGCTTCAATACTGATGCAAACGGAACGTTTCTGCAGCAGTCTCCTTTTACTAGCCCAGCACCCAGAAAGAGACTGTGAATGAGCAGTTCTGACATGCAACAGGCTTTTTGAAGGTATTCAGATGAAAAACACCACCCACCCAGTTTTATGTGCCGGTTTACACCAAACCAACCAGAATTGCTTGTGAAGGGTTCAAGGACCTCTCTTCTGTGTACGTGCCTACACGTCACGCACAGTCACAGCACAAGAGAAAAGTGCACAACATGAGCACCCAGTCCAGCGGTGGTTTTTGTCTCACTAGGAACGTGTGTAAGAACGGGCCATGAAGCAAACAGCAGAGCACTGGACAAGGAGAAACCAAGGTTGGATGTGGAGATGAACACTGATACAGGGACTAGACTTCAAAACCTACAAGTTTCAATTAATAGTTGTGGAGTTGACACATATAGGAGTTTAAGGCTAAGGTGGAAGGAGATACTAAAACCTAAAGGACAACAGCACACAAAGACAAAGTATTACAAAGGTTCATCAGAACAAGTGATGTGAAAGGCTCTGCAATGACAAACTGGAACAAAATTCAAAGGGAAGGCAAAGAATATTTAGGTGCAGAAGCAGAGAAAAGATGGAGCAAACAACAAGACCATGCAAGCTCCCATGCAAACTGATGGGTTCTGTTGTCATTTTACCAGAGACAAGAATGAACTTGTACAGACATCCAGGAAGCAAAGCTTGTTCTCAACACTGTGAGCTGCTCTGAGGGGAAATATCCAGCTTTTAATATCTACTCTTGTATGGAACGGAAGTGAAACCAGGACCTAGGAGGAGTTGCATTATGCTAAGGAACTGTACCCCAGGGGTCAGAATCTTCTGCAGGTATCCTCGACCAAATTCAGGGCTTTGTAGTTTGCTTGCTTGTCATTTACTTCTCAGCATCTGCAAACACCCTTTCCAGTCCAAGAAACTAAGTAATTTATCAACAAAAACTTGACATCTAACCCCTTTACCCTCAAAGTCTTAAAAATATCAGTATATACTATTACAGAAACAATGCTACAAAGCCTGCAAGACAAATGTGGCAATGGATGCTGACATTTTTCTTCCTTGTAAGCTGTGCATCAACATTAATTTCTTCAGGTAATTTTTATCTTCTTCCAGGTTTTTGGTTATTTTCTTCCATGATAGTTAAATGATAAGATATACTAACTGGAAGGAATTCTGATAAGAGATGTGTAAGAAACCCTTTTAGAAATGTCATGGTCTACCCTTGCCAGCAAATATTTGCACAAGCCTTTACCCCATGGATGGCTAACCAAGAACAATACATAAATAATAAGTTACCTAAGCTTTGAGCATCCTGCCAGGACACTTACAAGAAATACCATGTCACAGACACAGCAGATATAGGCAGTAGGTAGTTACCTATCAATTTGTAAGAAGCCCCTTTTTCAAACATTCCTTTTCAGCCCCTAGGTTTTATTACATTAGTATTAAGTTCCAAAGATTAACCTAAAGCTACATAGTTTCCACTTCTGCACATATTTATCTTTAAATATGAAAAAAACCTGAAAGTACTTTGAAAAATTGTGGTCCCTAAAGAGAACAACACCAGACAAGTTTATAATCACATCAGAATGGGTCATTTTCTAAAAACAACTGGTAACAAAGAAATAATATGAACCTGACTTTTTAGAAAGAATATGTTTAATGATATTCACTTCTCTGCTTACTGGCAGAACCATGAAGTGATCAGAAACACCAGCTCCTTCAAATGGCCATCTGAATAGCAACAAATTGCTGCGATTCATAGAGTCTTAAATTCCTAACTGAAGTCTTGTAGTAGCTGATTTCCACTCTCACTGTTTCCTAGCTCATTCTAGCATCTATTCTTTCTGAAACACTACATTAACAATGTTTGTTAACCACAATTCAGCAAGCATTTGAAGTATCCCCTGAAACACTAAATTACCATGTTCCCAGATTGCTATTTACTCTTCAGGAATAAATATGTTGTATCCATTCGGATTTGTATGGAATATATGGAATTTATAAACGGTCACATTAATCTTGTAAGTTTGGATAACTGAAGTACCTCCCTGATAGCCACCACCATCTACAGTGACTGGCAGGTCAACACTAATAGGAAATAATTAAATAGTTAAATATTCATTAAAATTGAAATCTGTTACCAAGCTTAAAGAACAAAAAAAACTTATATGCCTCAAAGGAGCCATTCTGTCATTGCGAAGACAACAATTATAATTTGGTTTAAAAAAAAAAACTGAGGTAGTTTACATAAAAACTTCATAATTTCATACACATTAAGAACATTTCATGATTTATACTACATTTAGGACCAATAAATCTGACTTCTCCTTGTCTACATTCTTAGGTCACCATTAAATTAAACTGAACAGGAATGTTAATAAACCAAAAGAAATTATTTAAGAGTGTTTGGGGAATTTTTTTTTAGTAGTGGGAATACATTTTACTCAGGTGTCTCCTCCTGTTTCTATTTATTGTACTCTTACCTCAATAAAGTAAGAGCCAATTGTGTCTCCTTTCTATTACGAGAAACATTTTTTGTCATTAGGTTCCAGATCAAAAATGATTTCATACTTCTATTAAGTCGCACAAGGAAGCACCCAAGTGCATGTTAGCAGAGGAAGCATTAAACCAGACAGCTGAGGTCTGACCATCAGAACTGAAACTTGGCTGCCACAGTCAGACTACCACCTTCCTTGAAGAAATCCCACTTTAAGGAGCTTCTATCAGTTTCTGTTGGCTTACAGAAAGCCTGTAACTTACAAATATGTACATTGAAGACATTGAAAAAAGCCCAAAACCAAAACGCACCCACCATATTCTGCCCAAAATTTTCCAGCTTTCAAAAGCTCCTGAAAAGCAGTATATTTTGAAAATTTGTCAGTATTTCATGAATTTTCCTAAGCCCTTTACTGATTTCATGAGCAACTTCGTATGTGGATAAAAATACTAGAGGTGTTTAGAATGTGCATCTAATGATCATATGCCTGCAAGTATGTGTATCACATATATCTATATCTATATCTATATCTATATATATATCTCCACACACCCAACCATGAATATGGCAGAGCTTCTTTCATCTCTTTTTAAAGGTACTGTCCCGTAACTCAAACTTCCTCCTGACAAAAAATGTCTTTTTGAACAAAACTGCCTAATAACCTAAAAGAAATATACTGGCAAACCTGACCAAAACAGACAATTGTGCTGAGTGACTCTTTGTGCTTGAGGTAGCAACTCAAATTCCCCATCTTCTCCAATATCTCTGTCTTATCAATTAATACCACAAGTTGCTTCAACTGAAACTTGTGCAGTTAGCAACTCACTTTCCATGACGACTAATCTGTTTCCAAATTCATGTGAAAAATGAGCTCGGAAAAAAGGAACATGGAAACAATAGCCACTAACCTTGTAACAGCATCAACACACAAAAACATCACATGAACATCACACACATGAAATTAAAACTTGGGAAAAAGAAACACCACAAGGGCTCAAAAACTCCAAAGTAAAAGGAGAAGAAATGAATGGGACAAACAGAGACATCAGATGTATGTGGTGGAGCAGGGGTGGTGAAGCAAACCAAAAGCCAGGTAAGGTTATGATCTGGCACTGGGTTCTTATGAGACAGAAGGAGGTTGGAGAACATGGATAAAGCTGTTTGCCAGTAACCGGTGAATATTCAGCGTGGTGATATTTCTACCCTAGTGCTGTATATCTAAAAGAACAATTTTAGAAGGATAACAGGGGTGATTTATCTTTACTACAGTCTTACATCAAGTAACTCAAGGTAGGGTAAAAACAAGGAAACAAAAAATCAAACCCATTTTTAACCTTTTAATACAATCTCTTCAGTTTTCTAGCTAGAGCAGTAGCTTCAAGATCCAAATGCTATTTGCTGCTAACTGAGAAAAGCTTTGTTTAACATTCTAAAGTAATTTCTTATTATATAATATCAAATATATTGCCCCTCCCCCATCTTAAGTATTCTATTAGTATTTCATTAAGAATGTAAGTTTTATATAATGGAAGCAAATGTGATCCATGCAACAACATATGGGAATGAAGATGTCTTTTGTCACACTGATTTTCACCCAATAATTTCATGAGTTAAGGGATTAAAATAAATTACAAAAATAATAATGAGAAATATTAAACAATATTAACTTTTGCTTTTACACTTATGCACTGAAACTTAGAATACACTGCTGCTTTTCTTCAACAAATATGAGAACATCAACAACGAAAATTTGACCAGGAAGAAACAAAGAGATACCTATGACTTCAAAGTCAGCATATAAGAAAATATCTTAAGTATAACTAGATATACAGCTTGGATTGACTGTAACTTAAAATAGTGTAAATGGTGATTATTTGAAGGGAAGACTTCTGAAGTTTATATATTTATTTTAAAAGATATGTTTGTAGTACTTCTTTAAATAACAGGACTCCAAAACACTGCAAGGTGTTGCAGAGCAGGAAGGAGACTACTGACATACAGCACAGAATCTCTTAAACAAGGCTGGTGTGTGTGAAAGTCAAAGTAATAGAAGTAGGGAATGAAAGGCAGGAAGTGGTACCCGAGCAGGAATGGCACACTTTACTCACAGAACTCCTCCTCCAGGAGGTTTGTGTGAATTTATCGGCACACACGCGCGCCGCCCCTGGAGGTTTTTGACTGTCTTTCTGGCAGTTACATCTAGTGGCCTTAATCACCCCCAAAAAGAGAAAAAGAAACAAGAATTAGTTAGAAATTAATCAACTAAGCCTCTTGAAAAGTACAAGGCCCAGTGTCCACAGATAAAGCATTACTTGACTGTAGAGCACAATACTGTACAAACTCCTATTTACAGTGCTGCACAACTGCTGCTTTTCCCAAAGCATATTTAGAAGTAATCCAGAATAAATATTGACTTTTGGCAAGAGTTTTTGTTCCACTTGAATGTCTGAAGCACTGCATTCTTCAAGTCATCTTTCAGTAACTACAGATAGAAGTTTTACCCATCTTTACAGCAGAGTTCCCTTGCTGCCGCAGCGACAGGTTCCTGCAGCAATCAGGCACATGACTGAGCAGAGAAGGAGAAATTCTCTTCAAGAAATCTCTGAAGGCTAATGGTTAGGAGTGAGACTAAACGTACTAAAAAATCAACACTTTTTGCAAAATGCTAATAAACAGCATCATTTGGTTTGGTATGCTGTGATCTGGCATTCTATTGTTTAAACAGCAGAGCAGAAAGCCAGATCTTAATCTTTCATTTTTGTTTTAGAGGGAATGTTCCCAAGCTAGACAGGGAGACGATGAAGACCACAGCTCAGTTTCAGTACACATAAATAGAAAAGCACATGCTAAACATCTCACTAGAGATTTTGGTCTCACAATACTGCCTCCAGCTGTGATAAATATATATGGTGTGCACTTCTTGGCATCTCATCTACCCTGCCTGTAAGATCTTGCTGTGGCTTGAAAATGTGGGGCTATTTTACAAAAGTTGTCACAGCAGGCGAATTTACCACAACCAAATGCAAAGATATAAATGGCAAAACCCAAACTCAGAACAAGAGCAGAAAGGCAAAATGCACATGTGACTTTTGCTTGATGCCTTGTGTCTTCCTGAACCTAATTTATGATGAAAGTGACCCCATAACTTGTTCTGAGTTGGCAAATTTAATCTAACTGTTCAACATGCTTCACATTGTTTCCTAAAAAAATAATCAACTTAGAATACTACCTTGCTGAGCTTTAAATTCTATGGTGTAATTCTTTATTAAACTAATGGACAGCAGAGTGTCAACAGAGGTATAAACATCCTTGCTTAGTGCCTCACATAAAATCATGACCAGGTGATGGAATTAAAGATCCCAGAAGCACACTGCAAACACATCTGGACATGTACAATCAGTCTGCTCACTGAACCTTTACAGAGACAAGAGTTAAGTGGGTCCAAACAGAACCCAAACCTACCTTTGCTATGATCAAAGTGCATGAAAAAAATTAGCTGTGTAAGATCTCTTAAAGCCTTCATCAGTACTGCCTATTCAAGTTCCACTCTGCAGTGCACACCTGGGACTTTGCTAAACATTTAGCATTACACTTACAAGCTGCTGCTCTAGTTGGTTGATTGTTTCATCCTTTTTCTTCAGTTCATCTTTCAGCTGCCTGATCTCGTTCAGCAGATCATCCATCTGCAATAGAACAGTGGGCACTGTGAGGATTTCTGTAAGGACTGATCTAAATCAACATCAGCTGTGCCAGGAGGGTTGGCAGTGACACAGCACTTGCTTTCCTCCTCCTATCCACAAAGAAAGAGGGGCAACAGCACACTGACTCAAGAGGGAAGAAACTTGACTAGGAGTATCTTTAAGAGGCCAAATTTAGCTGACCCACTACGTTTTCAGGGTGAGTAAATCAGCTGCATTTTTGAAACAGTAATTTATCTGTTATGCTTTTGGTGTGTTTTCTAAACAGAAATAGGTTTGTATCTCTTATTCCTTACAGTCCATGTCATTTACCTTAAAAGTTGATTCAGGTTCTTGTGGTTCTGGACTTGATGGAACTGAAACTGTGATGTCCTGCAGTGACACATTTTCATCATTCTACCAGGAGACAAAAACAAGAATACAAGCTTGAGTAACTTGTTGATGCAGCAAGTTTCCTTTTTCTCCCCAGAGGAAAGCCTCCCTTGCTGCAGCGTGTGTACAGTGCCCAAATGAGGGCCATGCTACAGACAGCTAAATTTCACTTCCTTAACTTGGACAGAACTTTGCATCTCACAGTTTTTTGGTGTTGTTTTGTTTTGGTTTTTTTTTTTTAATTTCTTGGGCTTTTAAAAAATAGACTGCTGATTTTGAGAACAGTCAAATTTCAGGGCTTCTGTCTACTTAACACAGTAAATATTTCAGTTTCTCCAGCACTCAGCTGTATTCAGTTCTCAAGTAGCTGCTTGTTCCTTCCAGGCCCATTGCCTGCAAGTGAGAGGCTGATGAAGCAGCAGTTCACACTTGATGTCACAGACAAGTCCTAACAGAGTGTTTTGAAGTAATTTGCTCAATAACACTGTTAAGAACACAAACATTATTCTGTTCAAAGTATTTCTAAAATGCTAGAGGAAAAGCGCAGCAAACAGGATCCTAGAATTATTTACAGGTTAACAGATTATCTTTTGTACATTTCTGTTGTATTTTATGTTTATCTTATACTGCAGAATTAAAAATTTTCACCCGTATTTTATTTTAAGTAACAGTTAAAATACTCAGAAGTTACAGATGGTCACACTTACACTTGTGAAGGAGTGTTTTTACTGCCATTAAAAACCATGGAAGTGGAGCACTAAAACATTGCACAACAGCAGACCAAGACCTGATTGCAGAGGAGGTTAGTATGTCACATTGTCTCTGGTGATTTAGATCAGCACTCCAGCCCTATGCTCCTCCACCTGACTCACTCACCAGCAATGCAGGAACATTTGCAGCAATTCCCTTACCACTGTCTTAATTATCTCAATGCACATGTAAAGAACACAGGACAACTGGAAGAAAACTCAGTTCTAACACTACCAGTGGGAACTCAAGCCTCCCATCTGAACACATGCTAGGATTAATCTCTGAAACCTGCCTTGTGCTTTTTGTTTCCTGCTCATCATATTGCTAAAATGTAACTGGGGATAGCAGCAAAATAAAGCCATCCTTGTACCAAAAAAAAAAGACATTAGAATTAACAAAAATATCACAGAATTAGCAAAGCAAATACAACTGATTATGTGCCACATGCTATTTCTGGTAGGCTACAAATAATACTAAGAAATATACCAACAAGATATCACCAAATTTTGGAAACTTGGAGAGAAGACAGACTTTAAAACTTTTGGTAAATATAAAATAAACTTTATAAAGGTATCACCACATTGCACATCACATTGCAACCGGCAGTATAAAAACCTGCTACCTCTTGCTTTCACCTAACATTTTTACAACAGCTGGATACATTACAGTCACAAATTTAATCGTGCACAAAATTTTGAGTGGCTGTACTTAACATGATCTCATGCCAGTATTTTGCAAGTGTGCACTCTTTAGTATGAATGACACACAAATTTCTGTGCTTGTTTCACCTTACAAATTCCCCAAAAACTGATTTACTGCTTTTTGTAAAGAGAATACTAAACATTAATTATTGCGTAGTAACAGATTATTATTTATCAAGAAATGTATCAGATACAAGTATTTAGTGAAGAACAGACTAGAAAATCCTCACTACCTTTCTAACCTACTGTGCTGATTGTTCCCACCAGCAGTTTTCCTATTATGGATTGTAGGGCTTTGAGCACTGCAGTATTTCTGCTGACAAACAGTTCAGCAGCTAAAGAATGACACATTTCCTTGTATTTTAGTGTATCCTCTCAATAGTTTCATGTTCTTATTTTATGTTATTTCAAAAAGAAAAAACACAACCAAAAGTCAAGCTCTGTGACTCAATACACCGTAACGGTCCTGAGAATATATTTGAACATTTTTAACATGTGCCTTCTATACAGCAACAGACAGGGCAGCTGCTCTCACTGCCTGTCCTCTCCATCTTCCCTTTTCCCCTCGCTTTCTTCAGGTGATATTACTTGCAGGCTTTAGTTAAAAGCACATATAAAATAAAGAAAAACTACAGAACTTCTAAAACGATAGAAGACATGAGATAAAGGGTATTCTCTCTCTCCCATATTGCCTGAGAGGAAGATTTAAAGCTCAAAGCTGAAAGACAAGAGTTGTCTTCATTACACTAATGTATATTAAATCAACGCATTTGCATTTTCAGCAATTATCCTGTGGTTCCCTAACAGCATTTGTTGCCTTTTAATGCACAGGATTTTAAAGAACACACTACTAAGGTTATACTAATAATTTCATCTTGAGAATTCTCTCAACATTCCGGCATCTACAGTTCCTGAAGAAGTAGAAAAATGCTAAACAAATGTTTCGGAAGTTTATCAAGGTCTATTAATTTTTTATCAAGGTCTAGCTTTTGAGTCCCAATTCAAAGTTTTCTTCAGTACAAATGACTCATTTGAATCGTCTCCTTAGCTAATGGCATTTCTCTAAAGCTGCAAGCACAAGAAGTGTAGGTGGCCATCAAGCAGAGGGTGCTGTTCCCCTGCTGACCACGTGGCATTCCCAGTGCAGTTCCATTCAGGTGCCACCACAGAGCAGTGCCATGCCCATCTCACTGCCCGCTGTCAAACGCTGTCACAGTCACGGTCCCACAGCTACCCAAGTGCTGCACCTAAAACGTGCCCATCCCACTTGCTACTGTTTGTTCATTTCGTTTGGTTCTCTTTCTCTCAAGTACGGTTAAGTCGCTGAGGTGAACTATTCTGTGGCTAATAAAAAATAGTAATAAGTGTAGGGGCAATTTATACAACTTAATACATGACACAAGGAAGTCTTTTTTATTTCGTAGGTCTATTTGTTCCTTATCTTCAGGCTTCTTATAAACAAAGTTAAATCTCACTTACTGATCTCACCAGACGCAAAAAGAAAAGAACACAATGAATATGTATTTCAAAGGTACACAAGTGACTTACTGATCTAAAGCCTCAGCATTTAACAATTTTGCACTGCATGGTTCAGCTTTTTATTCACACCTCTTCATACAAATGGGTCGGCCATATCTGATAAGTTATAATGAAGATCTGTGCTTCAAAAATAGAATTTCATTTCCATTCATAAAAGATAAGCTGAAATGAAACATTTTTTTATAAAACTTTCCTCCCACAGAAAAAAGAAGCTTCACAGATCTCACAGTTCCGTGAACTGCTTCATGTTTCAGTCCTCCTTAAAAGAGCAGCAAGTGCTGATCTGAGATAAGACAGGGTGGTTGCAAGTCACTGCTGCCAGTCTTGAGACTGGGTTACTACAGAGGACGGTCAACCCTTGCCAAGATCAAAGGCTCCAGGGCATCAGAAATAGAACATCCTTATTTAAAATTGTATTAACACATTAGCCTCAACCCAGAGCAGCAGGTTTATTGAATTAATTGAGAAGGAGGAAGAAATTTTTAAGATCAGAAGAAAACTTATTTACTAATAAGCATGCAAATGAAGTACCTTAGTTAATGTTTAAGAGACATTAACATTTACATGTCAGTTATTATAGAATTAGACTTCCAAAACATTTTCTTCTTGCAATACAAAGTTAGCACTCTGGTTAAGCATTAGAGAATATTCACCAGTAGTACATCTCCCTGTAAATAATTATAACTACATTTAGCACAAGGACAATATACATTTTTCATTCCATATAGGCTCGTATAACATTACTGTGAAGTCAGAGAAGGTTATACTCGTAACTGTGAAGATTTTTTAAAACTCTGCATGAGAGAGACTCCTATTCCTGATTTCACTGCTTGAAGACACAAGAAGATGGCAGTGTGTGAGGAGTAAGCACTGTGTACTGCTGGCATTGTTATCCTGGTCACAGGGAGCTCAGGAAAGGCTCCATTACTCAAATAACTATTTGTTTTTCCAAGCTGAACTGGGAATGCAACACCAAAGCCAGGCTGCTGCAGCTGTGTTGCTAGCAATACTCCAGGTAATTTATATCCAGCTATGTGAGCTAGTCACAGCAATGAATCCTGCACAGCACATTAAGTCTCCCTAGGAATCTGCTAGGTACACATTCATTATGTGCTGTGCTCTACAGTAAGTCACACTACAGATGATTAGATAATTGTATAAAACTGAATTTAATTACTAACTCTTCCTATTTTACTATAACTGTTCCTCTGAGACCTCATGCCTAAGTCCTGACTACAGCTCTATTCCTACCTATCCAAATTAAATATTACTGCTGAATGTCATAACTGGAGAAAGGCAATACACACACTTAAATGTATAATTTTGGTGAAGCTAACAGAATTTCTGCTTCCATTATTAAAGCTGGAATTTGAAAATAATTGACTCTGTATCTTGCTTTTCTATATTTTGCAAGAAGAGGCCCATGATCAAGTCCTAGTTCAGAGTTCAGAATGTTAAAGTTCAAGCAATTGTTTTCAAAAGTATATTTCTGTTCAAAAAGTCAGAAAAGAATTGCAGTGTTTTTACTTATTCCTGTTAACATGAAGCTCAATGTTTACACTAAAAGTTTAACATTTGAATGTAATGAAAAAATATTTCATACAAGATTTGGCCTAATTGTTTTGTAAATGAAGGCAGTAAAGGTCTAAAGTTTACCCCTCTGTAACAGGCTAATTTACTTTTACATTACTATTAATTTTCTTTGATTAAAAGACGATAACAGGAGAGTAGAATAAATATGCAAAAGTCCCATGATGAGTTTTGGAAGCAGTGAGTCAAAACAGGGTGAGGTTAGGTCAGGAAAACACGGAGAAGTACGCTTGATAAAATTGGAAAGTAAGAATAATACCTGTTATTACTAAACTCACTGTTACAGGGAGGAAGGGAGAGAAGATCAAGCATTTGGCAAGACAAGAAGCAAATTTTCAAAAATGGACATATTAAGAGTAACTGCTTCATTCTGTGCTTTGAAGTACTTTTAAAAAACTTAGTCGGAGCTACTTGAGGCAAGGTTTTTATTCTGCAATCTGGCAACTATAAACTAGATCAAGATTTTAGATATGATATTCTGCAGGGCCACAGACCACCTTACACAATGAACTACACACACACGGAACATCTATCAAGTTGCTTAACTGTCCTTGTGTTGAAGGCATTAGAAGCCCTGGATAAGAAGCTCCCTGCTCCCACTGTATTAATGGCAGGCTTGGGGCTCTTGGGGGGCACAGTTTATGCAGCCCACCACTCAGACATACAGTTCTAAGAACACATCTTCCCTCTCTGACACTACAATTTTTTTGTTACTATTGTTTTCCCATGGACATGATCAGAAATACATCTCAGTTACCACAGGAAGCAAATGCTCACACTTCTAAAAGGCACAATCATACCCTTGAATTAGCCTCAAGATAGATCTGCTTTTTGTTTTGCTATGTTTTGTCTTAGTGTCTTACTTTTAAGGCACGAACTTATTTTCATCGCATTATCCTGTTAGAAAAGAACAGCTATAAATCCAGTATTAAAGGACAACATCATACAAACACTTTTCAATGCTAATCTGTATATGCCTCCAAAGAAAGTCTCATGGACTGTTCTTTATTATGGTAACAAAGGAATTTTTGTAGCTGAAATGCCATACTCCTGCTGACTCATTTAGCAGTTTACCAACTCCCACAATTTGCCAAGTTTTGAGGTGAAATGAAAAAGCTCTTTAAAAGCTTATGACAATTTCATAAAATAGGAAGGTTAAATTTGAACATTTCTAATGGAGATGACCCAGTAGGATTTGCTAAGCTTCTTGTCAAAACACACGGAAAAGATGAAAAGAAATGAGGAAAACAAAGCCTTAAGAAAAAGCTATTAGCATTGACTTGCTGAATGCAAGTTTGATCAATGGGATAAATTTTAATATTTTTTACTTTAACTCTCAGATTTTTTGTATCTCATTCAATAAAATCTGAGTTTCATATCCACTGCTTTTCTTTTTTTAATTTGACATTTCCTCAGAGAAGTGAAAAATCTAATATTTAATATTAAAAATTTTAGTATTTAGTACTTTTTGCAGTAAAGGGCTGAAAAGGCAGAAAAAGTACTATCTGAAATAACAATTAGAAGTCCCACCTTTCCTGAACACCGTAATTCACCGTATAAATGAAATGCCAACAGCCTCATGAGGCCGAGCAGGACGTAAGCCCATCTAGGCCCACTCTCCATTGCCCTGGCTGCTGTTGCTCAGTGGCACGGCTCACCTGGTGCAGCAGCCTCTTGAGCCTGAGGAGCTGTGTTTTGACGGCGGTGCAGTCCTGGACCATGTGCCGCAGGGTCATCTCGTCCAGCATCACCGTGTTCTCCGCCAGGCCCGCCCGCTGCCCAGGGGCCTGGTAACTGCTGCCTGCTCCGTAGCCTTCCAGGGCACCCACGGCAGAGTCTAAGTAGTTTGGACCCCTAAAAGAAAAATTCAGTCACTGAAAACAGAGTGATGACAAACTACAGCTCGGCAGCATTTGGTAAATAGGAAAGCGTTATATAACAAGGGCTGTACTTACTGTGGCATACAGCACAAAATGACTAAGGCAGAAAATGCCAATGCTATTTCACTTAAATGCAGAGTTTTCCTTTCCACTCCCAAAGACCTCTCACAAACTAAACTACAGTACCTGAAACCAATCCTAGCAGGACTTCTATAAACTGTCATTCAACACTTTAAGGACTATAGGATTACATTTTATTTACTAACAAATTAAAAAGCAAAAAGTTGTCCAAACATACAAAATGCACATAGTAAGGCACTGTAATGGTTTTCCAAGGAACACAAAAGGTATTTTAATCAAGCATGTATAATATTGTAGCAACACGAGCAACAAGTATTTGGGATAAAACCAGAAGCGTAAGTTTTGAAAAGAAATTGTTATAACCCTCAGTGATGCTCCCACACGGACACACAAACATCCTGAAAACGTCTTGCACTCAGTATCACTTGAGACCCTTTAGTGCCAAAAGAAATTTCTCATTGGTGTTTTTATTGTTTGTGAGAATAGAGAAAAGTCCTTTACCTGTTCAAATCATTTTTACCATGGATATAATGGTCAGTATGGCCAAGATGATAGTGATCCTGTGTACTCCATCGCTGCTGTGGTGCTCTTTTCCAGAATCCCTCCTGATGTTGTCTGGCATTTCTGTCTTGTCTATCATAACGGCTCATATTTTCACATTCCTCTACAGAGAGCATAAAGTTAAAAAACATTTGTAAGACTTGTTCCCAGTTTCCAGGACCTTGCAAATAAAATATTAACTATGTGTCGGTAACAGATGCAGTGTAAGTCTGTGGGTTTGTTTGGGTTTTTTTTTAAACTGATCCAAAACAGTATGCATTTAGAACTGTCAAGCAGACTTCTATAACAATGTCACATTTTTATTAAAATATAAACTTGTTACAAGAATAAGAGCAACCCGTAGCAGAAACTAAAGAATCCAGCCTTAACAGTATTTCCAGTTTAAGTAGAAAACCATTTGGAGGAGGTAGAGATACAAGGAAGAAAAGAAATCAAAAAGTAGCAATTTCCTATATTTCTTACTGATGGTATCTTCAGGCCTTTAACAAGTTCTAACAACACATAAACACAGAAAGACAACATTGTAAATAAAGGCCAGTACTGCATTACAAAACAGAACTGTTTCATTACTTAAAATACAAAATAGTTCATCCTATTCATGATGATTGGTTGGCTTTCAGATTCAGAGACATTTAACCTTTATTTACCCAGACAACCAGCATGATTTAAAACAAGGAAACCAAATAACCCCTTTAAAACACCAACTTCTGCAGAGCCACACAGATTCCACAAACTTCTTAAGGGAACAAATGCTAAATTTGGCAACAGCCTGGAAACAACTGAGAGAAAGCCAAAACAACTTCTACCCGGGCAGTCAGACGCTGCAAAAACAGTCATAAACGGCTATTCTGCCACCACACTTTGTCCTTCACTTACCCAAGGAGCTTTTCCTCACATTGTCAGTCCTTTCCTAGGAGAAACTCTACACAAGGGAGCAGTGTTTATTCGGCTGCCCAGCCAGCCCCGCTGCGCACAAGACGCTCATACACAGGCCTTCCTTCCTGCTTAGTTCCCAGCCTGCGTGTGGTTGGGAAGGGAGCCCAGTTTTACCCTGTGATTTAAAACGGCCGTCCTCACTCCCTGCATACTTGTTGAGCTAGAACTGTTTCTATAAATAGTGGCCAAGCGGCATCCCAGGCTCCAAAGTGAAACCAGGAGAGTTCCTGAGGACCTGGAAAGTCTTAAGAGGCTGACGTCAGTGAAGCTGCACATAACTATGAAAAAAGTGTTGGCAAAGACTGCTATTAAACATCATTATAATAAACACTCATAGCTACAATTCAGTTTTTATCACCTAGTAAATAACCAAAAAATTATGTAAGAAAATAAACCTCATTCACCTAAACTAACAGAAGATTTATTTTCCTAGAGTGGCATCTTTCTACAGCTCGTAACACATGAAAATTAACAACAAAATAAGCCTTCAGTAAGATTATGAGCAATTATGACTTTCAGTTTTGGAAAAGTAAATTGAGACACTGAGTAAAGACACACAGAGATTAAGCAAGAACAAGTTTTGCTATTTCAGGTGGTCATGTTCACATAAGGGAAAACCTGGAGGTGGCTTTGAATTCTTCCTTTCAGATCCCCTCTGCTGAAAATACAGTGATTTCAAGATAAGAGGCAGAGATACCCAGTTTATGCCAGATTAATCAGGAATAATAAGGAAACCCAACCTCTAAAAAATGCCAAAAGTAACAGTAATTAGCTCTTAATGCTTTTGTGGTATGCCTTTCCAGTAGTTTTAAAATTAATACTTTGTAATGGAATTACTGATGCAAATGCAGTGCACGTTTCATAAACAAGGAAACTTATGAGAAATTGATCTGTCCTTTAAAATTCTTTCTTAGTTTCTCCCAACATAATTAAATTACCCCTATTGAGAGAAAAAGCCCCAGGCTTGAACTGTTCCCCACTCTGGAAAATTAACTAAGGAAAAAAAAAAAACAACTTCATACCTGTCAGGGCTGAAAAGCTGCATATTTGCAATGTCGTCAATCATTTCACATAAGTACTTTGAAAAACTCATTCTAAGATTTAAAAGATTAAGTACTGCACTTCATATATGTCCACATCATTAAAACATGATGTGCCACCATCCTGGCAGATGGAAAACTATGCATTTATTTACTGTTCATTTGGCTTCATATATAACATACATGGAGGAGGTCTTCATCCAAATAACTCAGAGGTGCTCAAAAACTCCTTAATTTCCCCCAGTTCCAGCAGGCAGCTGAACATTGCACAAAATAAGTAAAGCCTTCTTTCTTTCAGTGCCTGTTTGTACAGGGTAGGGCCTCAGAGTGCTCCACATTCAGTGCTCCTGTACATTTGAAGAGAAGACTGACCTACACTGAACTTGGGGGTAAAACTAATACCCATATTCACATGACAGTAACAATTTCTGTGAGTAGGTCAGGAACTATAAAATCAAACGCCTCAAACTTTTCCAGTCCAGGATTTGAGAAACTGTAGCCATAATTTCCTTTAGCAATTTCATTCTACTCTGAATTTGTATTATTCCAGTGGCACCTAGATATCACTACCCTATGACAAAATTTGCCAGTATCCTCATTGAAAGCCAGAATGCATAAAAAATATCTTGAAAAAACACATATCTTATGTCTTCTGCTCTCCTGAATTGTATGTAACATATTAGGAGATATTGTCATTTTGTAGAAAACAAATAATTCTCTCAAAAAATTATACTGTCATTCACCAAGCTCAAAGAAATGCTGTCCCAGCATTTTCAAATACAGCTGAAACATGAGACTGAAAGATTAACTTAAAACCTTGAAATTGATTCTACAGAAATAATGTTAAGAAAAAAAGTGTGAAACAAGGTTGCACTTTTATTCAAGGCAGTACATTTCTAACTTTAGAATTCTTCAAATGTAAGATCTGTAAACACAAGTATCTCCCTTTTCTGTATTTCAGAAGAGTTGTTACTTTACAAAAAATACCACAATTTGAAAAGTGCATTGACTTATTAAATCTAGAGTCAGAAGAAAGCAACTCAAAAATCTCTTAAGCCCATCAGGCAGTTTCACAGTAAGATTGCCTGGCTGACTTACAAACCTTTGTCACGAGGTGGGTCCTCAGGCAGGTCCACATCAAGCATGAGATCATCATCTTCAAGATCACATGAATCAAGATTATTCAAGATATCCTGCAAGAAAGGAAAAGTGAGATACAGCCGCTTCCATGATATTTCATTTACCCTACTATCATAAAAAGTTTTGTTACACTTTTGTTGTACACACATCCAGTGTTATCAGAAGCCTCCTTTCCTTAGGGCTGAAGATCAGCCTTATTTGAGACCATCTATACAAACAACAATGCTCACACCTCTGGCAATATGACATAATAACAGTGCTAGATGAAATAAAGATGGATTAAAACATTTTTCTGCCTGATGTCTATGGAATACTCCAAAGGGTTTTTTTATTCATTAATATCCTGTCTTGTCCCCCGTTGGAAGCATTTTAAAACTAAATTACTTTGTTCACTCAGAATTCAAAAACAGCTTTGTGAGGAGATGTTAAATCCCCTTATTTCAGCTCTCGTATTACCATGACATTATCGGAAGGAGGTGGGAGAACCTATGTTATCTTGACTTTTTGGGACAACAAAACCACAAAGATGTTATTATGAGCACTACACTCTGCTTCTGTCTTTCAGACTGGTTCATACAGGGCTACAGGGACTAACAAACTGCCATGTTGCACAGGTGTGCTAGCAGCACAAGAAAAATGTAATAAAGTGTTAGTACTAAATGGAATTATACATATTGAATATAGTTACTCAGGTGTATTAAAGAAAAAGGAATGTAAAGAGGGCAAGTCCAGTCAGGGTTACAGACAAGAGAGTGACCCCTCCTGCCTTAGGAATACCAAGAGGAGGACACACCCAGGAGGTCGAGGCTGTGAACCCCAGCTCAGGGCACAGTCAGACACTGCCAGCGCTGCGGAAAAGCCACAGCAGCCAACCAAGTGCAGCACTTGGTCACAGACCCCAGACACCCTCTCACTCCATTCCGCACAGAAAATTCTACTTACTCATACCAAGTGATTTTAACACAAAGTAGGTCTGAGGGAAGTGCTGTGGATATACAGCTCTAACTCTTGAGCTCTCAAGTAAAAGCCATGCCTTTAAGGCCTGAGATCGGACTCAGGCACTTCACATCAGCCTCTTTTCTAACAGCAGAAACAGATTTTTCATAGGTTTATCAGCTACCCCTAGAGTTGATGCCTGAGGCCAAACGTATAGGTGAAAAGGAAAAACATTAACAGGCATTTGTCAGACCTGTTGCTCCAGCTGTTCTTCAGCAGCCTTCCTACAGCGTTCACAAAGGACTACTGTATTTCATTATAAATGGTGACAAGAGCTAAGTATATCTTAAGATTATGGGGGGGATTTGTGACAAAGGACATTAAACATTTTGCGTTTCTGGAGGGCAAGTTATTTATTGACTTAGGAGGGAGGGTGTGAGGTGAAAATAGTTAATATGCACTTTGTAAAACATGAGCACTATAAAGGAAAGATGGAATACTTGAGACAAAACCACCTGTTTTTGTCATATTTCAAAGTTCTATCTGAATTGCTTTGTTCACAAATAGCATTCTATGCACTTACAGGAAAAAATATGAAAACCAACATATCAAGGCACTGGGAATAATAATAATAAATCCAACTATGGAAAAGCTTCATCAAAAAATGGAAGTCATGGATTTTGTATTTGGGAGAACAAAATGCCTGTATATATTTGCTACTTTTGCTTCCATTTATTTACATTTTTCTAGGAATCAGAAGTTTTTTATCCAATGTGTACTTTTTAAACAATTCTGCAAAACAGGTGTGTTTGAGAGACAGTTTTGGTTTGTTAGTTGATAAACTGCTTCTATGCTGTGCTTTCATCTCCCAAATTAGTATGAAAAAGCATTCTTTTCTTCTAGTGCAGAAACTTTAATGAGCATGACAAATAAATTGGAAACAGTGGCCACAAACACATAAGAAAGTGGAAAAGCTTTGCCACTGTTGTGGAAATGCATTTAAAAATGCACAGTATAAAAACACAGTATGCCGGAGTGTTTACTAATAAACCTAGATAAGTCACCTTACTATCTTTGAATCAGAACTTTGGAAGTCTAATGGTGTCAGAGAAGGTCAGTTTTTGAGATTCCAAACATACTTTCCTGTCAACAGCACATTTCATTATGCTTCCCTAATTACACATTCTTCACCACGCTGAGGAAACTCCAGGAAAGGAAGCTCCACACTACAAATAAAACACAACTGCAAATACCAAAACTCTGTAATCACTGGGCCATGTGTGAATGCACTCTGAGCACTTCCCACTGCTAGGTACTTGGGAAACATAATATGCAAGGAGATGTCAGCAATGTCATCTTGAAATATACATAAGATAAAGTATAGGTTTCATCAGCATAACAGTACATAAAAATCTGTATTTAGAGACTTCCATTGTTATTCTTTCTACTGCATAAGGAACTGCAGTTAACTACACGGCAGTAACATAGTTAATAATGTGTGCTTAACAGCAATTAGCATCATTAAGTGATTCTGGGCAATGAGTTCAAACAGAACAGGAAATAAAAAAATTCTTTACAAGTGCATCAGCTCCAACCCTACAGAGCATTACAGCAATTACTACAAGTTACAGAAAAATCCCATTTTATTTGTATAGTTAAAACAATAATGTATATTAAAAGGGGTATGTTTTTCACATGGCTGATTCAGCACTAGATTTTCAAGCTAGTACAACATAGGAAGAAATTAAGTTTGGGACCATGAAATCCCAAGTAGGACTACAATGCTGTCCCCAGGGTTTCTCTCCACAAGGTTTTTCCACTGAGCACAGGCAGTAGTGCTTTTTTTGGTAATTGAACAGGGGAAGCATCAGGTGAGACAGATGATCTGTGAGTACTGGTGTCAGAACTGAGTAACTTGAGAACCCCAACAGCAGGGAACCCTCATACTGCATAAAGACAAGGGAAAAGACTAAAAGAGGCAAGAGTAAGGCACACCACATGTGTGTAATTACACCACACTCAGCAAGTTTCTTCACTGTTCTGCAAATTCCTTCTGTAGGGATTGTCCTCAGGTCCTGTGTGTTAGCACAGGTTGACCAAGCACACATCAATAGCTCACCTACAACAGCGTGGGATTTAACCCAATGTGCTGCATGCATGGAATTCAGCACCCTTCTCGAGAGGCATAACATTAAGACCAATACTTTGAAGACTGGGCAACTCTGTGTAGAACAGGTACTCATGCTGAAGCAAAACTTTAAATTTCACTGGAAATTACGTCCACCATAATGAACTAGAGTGCAACATATTCTTTTCCAAAAGTTCAGTTTCTAAAAATTCCTCGTGCAACATGCACCATAAGCTTTTTTTTTTCCACTGAAGAGCAGCATTTTTCAGTCCAGCAACCAATTTGAGTTCAATTTAGCTTAAAAGCCAGATCTAGCCAAGAGGCCAGATTCTCAGTTTTCCCATTTCTTGAGCTAAGTATTGTAAGGTTATACTGCAACCAAAATAAAGCATAAAGTGCCCAAAATAGAACAGAGATAGATACTTATATTTTCTCCCTATTAAACATAAAAATGTGGACCAGTGAAAGTTTACAACACAATGTATATCACACTGGACTCAAGAAAAAAAAAAGGAGGAAGTCAGGCACTGACATTAGTGCAGAAATACAAAGAAATTCCAGATAAACAGCCCTCAAACCATTAATTTCAGAGAGGGTTCACAGAACTGGGAAGCCTGAGCTCAAACTACCAATGCCAAGTTAGGATATTCTGCTTGAAAAGCAACTGCTTTGAGGTAGTCATAAACTCATGGTGAGTATTAGGAACAGTGTTTTACTTCTTTCCACAACTCAAGATCTCAGACCTCATTCATTTGTTGTCCCTTTAGGAAGTAGACAGCCCAAAGAAAACAATTGTATTGTTTTTATTACTGATTTAATGACTTAGGTCTTACTTCCAATAAGGATGAAAAAAAACCACAGCAGAAGATAAGGAAGAATAAAGGGAAAGAACTACAGAAGAATCTGGCCAAAAACCGAAGTGAAGCATTTGAGAGTGGCACAGAAACTAACAAAAGGTCATTTCAGGTGCTTGAAGAATGAAAAAAGGAAGTAGCTTTTAAAAACAAACATAAAACAGCCTGGGTAAATCAGTCATCTGAAGGGCAGCTAAAGGATAAGTGCCAAAGTCAAACACAATTCCAGGCTGACAGAAGAAAAGATGGAAACCTCCAGGGTCTTTTTCAAGGCTATTTTCGGCATTTGACAGCATCCGAGGTAGAGATAAGTAAATAGGAATTGGATACAAGTCTCCAAAATGAAAATATTATGTGAGAATTGAAGGGAACTCTTACGTGAAGGCAGAAAACAGAGGGAAAGCACATAATGGACTATGGAACTGAAGGGGAAAAACCCACTGTAAACAAGGTCCATAGAACAGAGAAAACCACCCAGGGAAGAGGTGGGATAGAACTCCACAGGAGACCAAAACCAGGACAGGATGGGAGTTATTTTAAACACTGTACAGTACAAGTCACATTAAAGATAATTAAGCCAAATATCCGAACAAGTATTTTTTAATTTTGTCCATGCTCTACAACAGAAGGTTGCTTTGACAACAAATGTAACACGAACAACAAAGGTAACATGTAAACATTTTATGTTTACCTGTTAAACAGAATAGCCTTAAGTACGGATTTACTATTCTTGAACACATTTTTATCGAGGCACTGTATGTTCTACCTAGGTTTACTGAAACTGTATAGGAATTCATTATTAGCTGAAGTTATTACACGCTGTATGTGAAGCATCTATACCTGCCGGGTTTTTTGTTTGTTTTTTTTTTTAGATATAAAATCAGACGTCAGACTGTGTCAAAAATCTGAAATTCAATAGCATGGTGAAAGAAGAGAAAGATGAAAACCAGAAGTATTAGCTGTTCTGTTGAGACTTCCCCAACTAATAAGCTAGAGCACTTTCAAACACACAGTCCAAGCTACACCCTGTGCCACAGGCAGCATTCCTTGACTGCCATCTAGCCTCCAGCAATGAGCCCACAAGGAAAACTGAACGGGAGGAAGCATTATAACCAACTTTCTACAGAATTCCAGCAAAATTTTAGAGCATTTTTTAACTTTCTTTTTTTTTTTTTTTTTTAATAGGTAGGTGCTTTTAAGTAGAGAGTTTTCTGTTTACTATCAAGCACAATCACAGAAAGCTGTCAGCAGTGAGCATAAATAGTGACATAGGAGTACTGGAGGTGACAGAAAAGTCCTTCTTACTCAACTGCTTCCAGTCTGTTTGCACAAAAGGCCTACCAATACCAGAGGTTCAGCATTGCTTTTACAATTCACCTAACCAACAAGAGTATTTTAGACTCTAAAGCAATATGTAATTGCTACAGCTACTCTTAAATGGCAGAAATAACTGTGAACGGCCCTCACTCCACTGACTTGCACTTGTATTAAACGTGCAACATTTGGCTTAAAGGAGGATACAGAGGCTTCAAATAATTCCCAGCTGGGAAAGGAACCAAACTAGAACCTCAGAATTCAGAGGAACACCATGGGCATGGCTGCTCCAGGAGCCCAGCTGTTTCCTCTGTGCAGTTTTCATTCCACCCTAGCGAGACTCTTGGAGTAACCTGAACATGACGTTACACAGCAGTGATGTGTTCTGCTCTTACACAGCTTAATATACTTGCTTCTAATTAAAATCAAAACAATCCTCAAATACCTCCTAACTATTTTGGGGTGATTCTACTTTGACCAATCTCTAAATGAACTGCGAACAACACAGGAAGCGTCCCCTCAGTGCCCTGCTGCAGAAGTGTATTTATGCCACACTATCCTGATATTTCAATAGTTTATTATCAAATTAACTATTATCAGTTAATTATTTATGCAAAAAGGTGACACTGACTTTGGAGGCTTTGAAATCAGAACCAAGAAGTCAAGTGATTTTCCAAATATAAATTTTTAGGCATAGCTTTCTTAGAAACAAGAATATGAAAAACAAATGCCACAGATTTCTATACTTGTACTATTGGAAAAAATGAAAACTATAATTTTAGAAGAGTGTAATTTAAGTAAGTCAGAATAATTTCTGTCAGGTTCTGAAACACGACATGAAGATGTTTGGACTAAAGAGCGTGGAACTTGGACATGAATTTAGGAGCTTAAACAGAGGTCACCAACAATAGCAGCTTCCTAAAAGTGGCATCCTAATGAAAAACAGCTTTCAAGGCTGACACCTACATTAGAATCCAATCCCAGAATCACTACGTATCTGAGCAGGAAGTTTGACCACAGAAATGGCACCTTACGAGATAATATATTTCCAAGAAATCCTGCTGTATCCCAAGCAAAAATTTCCATGTTGTTTGCCACTTTCCAGAAAGCATCAGTAAAAGCTAAAATCTCACAGAAGACTTCCTGTGTGACTGTGATATCTGCTGCCAGAAGAAATACTGGCATAACCCAAAAGTCAGGCTTTCGGGTAAAGGAGTGTGAAGGACCAATGAATTATTCAACTTGTCCGAGAGGACAGAATTTCTTTGGTGATGAATGCAAATAATGAAAATTCTGTGAGCAGAAGCAGAAAACAGAAGTCCACACTGCCACTTCACATGAGTGCTACTGTGTCATACAGCTCTATCCATGATACATGTTCTCCAGTATGCTGAGCATGGAGGCAAATGCTGAAGGAGGGACAATACAAATTGCAGAGCATCTGACACTCTCTGGGTTTGCTCTCAGTCACTCCCAGTTCACAGACACTTCGGACACTGCTGTGTATCCACACCCAGTGAGATATATCTGCCACTAAGAATTTCCATTACTGCCCATACACGCCTCCACACCTGCAGCAGGTGAGGTCTCAAGTCCATTTACCTCGGTTTGTTTGAATACCTTCTAGGTAATAGGCAGATAAAATGACCTACCCTGGCACCACAGTGGTGTGTACACTCTCAGTCAGTCTCAGTACTGTGACACACTGATGACTCCTGGTATCCATTCACACACCTACAGGGACAGATTGCCCAGTTCCCTCCTCCGCGGTCCAGTTCTGTCACAATAGCGGCCAGATAAACTTGGCAGCCACAAGAATTACTAAAATCTCCAAGGTCTTACAGGTTTGGTAGGCAGCATCTCCAGGTTCAAAAAGGCAACAAATTGCCCCAATATAGGTATAACAAGATCCACTAAGACAATTATACTTTATTAAATAATTATACCACAAGAATAATGCCTTCTCCTTCCTTTCAACCTCACACCCTCACTAAAGTACTGGGCATCCAGTAGTGTCATCAGTCCCCACGGCACCACACTCACTAACAAAAAAAAATAATTAAAAAATGTCTAACCACAAGCAAAATTAGAAGTGTGTAGTTCTTTATGTCATAGTGCATTTTAGTCAAAATGGCACTGACTGAGGTGATATTATCCTTTTCTTTAAGGCACAGGACAAATTCAGACCCTTCTTAGGAAAGTGTCTAACTGAAGTACACGAATTACTTTTAGGAAGCATCATGGGAGCACAAAATGCAATTAATTCTCTGCATTAGCTTCACCTTTTGTATTCTAAGAAAGGAGGAAATGCAGTAAGTCAACATTGTTCAACTGAGTACAGACTGTCAAGAAAGATGTGTCTTTTTAATGCTGTTCTCTGCTTGGAGAAAGATCTTCATTGTTCTTTGCAAGAGCAAAAGCAGAAAAAAGATTCAAATTTCAAGCAGCTCATTAGATGAAAGGCTTTTTATGTGTGCTTCTTGTAACTAGTTTGCACCTGAAGGACTAATTTCATGACTAATCTTTTAGAAAGTTATAGCAAAAAGAAGAAAAGTTTGTGTTGAGGAAAGATTACACGCTTTTACATTATCTTAAGCTTACTTGCACTTGTATTTTCATTACAGCTGTAACCAAACAGCTCAAAATTTAAAAAGCTCAGCTCTTCATAGAACAAGGACTAGGGCTTGAACCTCCTGAAGAGAAAGTTCAACTGAAGCAAAGACGATGGGTAGAAGATAATACCTGGAACACTTCACTCTAAGGAAATAAATGTATTAGAACTACACACATTACAAGTCTGAATTCGTGTAATAAGTTACTCATTTGGGAAATCAAACTGACAATTTAAAGCTTACTATAAAGTCATTTTGAGACGTGAATTATTACAAAAATTAAGGTAATTAACACTAAATTACTTGTAAATAACTAAATTACTTTAAGAAATTAATGACTGAACTAAGCAGTTCTATTTTAGCAAGTTCATTTTCTCTTTCTCTAAGAAGTAAAGCATGTTTCACTCTGAGTACCAACACTTCAGGAACCAGAAACCATTTTTCCCAGTATCAGAAACTAATTCAGAACTGTCCTTTCCCAAGTTCCAATCACAAAGGGGAAAAAACATAGCAAAGAATAAAAATCTTACAAGATTTCAAAAATTGCCCAGAAGAAGAGAAAAATGTAACTATTTCATACTCCAGCTAAAATTCTGACCATGTGTCAAACTGATTCATTCCAATGAGATCCAGATTTCATCCCAAGAGCAATTAAATTCTCAGCAAAGCAGTTAAAACCCATCTGTCTCTTCAAGCCAGATTTCAATTATTATTCCATAATCCTATGTCCTTAAAATTACATTGATGCTCACTCTGTATATACCAAAAAAAAAATACTGGCTTTATTTACTTCAGTAAAAATTAATGTAGCACAAAGATTTGTGTTGTTACTGCAGCCTGCAGTTAAAAGGGGTCAGAGGACTGGAGCTGACAGTACAGGGAACACTCATAAAAGTTTCCTGTCTAAAACTATTTGCCCAAGTGAAATTGCTTTAAAAAAATAGAAAAAAACCCAAATCACACCACAACTTGTTTTCTAGAGAATATCACAGAAACAAGCCAAATGGATTCTTTTCCGTTTAAATTTTTACTTCTTGCAGACTTTGAGCACCAGAATATTGTAGCATCTTTAAAAACAAGCAGATACCTCAGAATAATAACAGTTGTACTATCTATCCTCTTCAAAGCTAACAAGGACTTGCGCTTTCCAAAAATGTTCAAAACTTCACTCAGTGAAGTTCACATATTAAAGCTTCTGTTTCTTGTAAGTCAATGCAGTGGACAGGAGAAAACAGCTCAAACCTCACAACAACAAGAGAAGGTAAGCAAATGAGCCATGAGACTGCAGTCAGGATGTATGTTTGAGGTTACAAGGCTTACATGTGTGGTGAACAGTATTTCCAGACAAAAATTAGCGAAAACACAAGTGTAGCAAGGGTGCTGTACTTAACTCCAATCAGAAGCTGTACCTCACACTGCTGAGCAGCTTTCTGCCATGAAACAGGAAAGGAACTGGGTGTTAGTGGCTGAAACCCAGGACAGGAGCAAACAGCACATTGAGAGTACATAAATATCGCCCATGTTGCTAATTTACAGAATTTACAATTTACAACTGCTCTGCTAAGCCTCAGTCTGCTCACACAGAACTGAGCAGAAACAGCACCAGTGACTTGCTGCTCAGCAGCAAAGACCAGCTGGTGAAAAGTATAAGGAACACCAACAAAATCAATGCTTAGAAATGTGAAAGGAGTTCAGCACTCAGAAAGACCACCAATTGATCTGCTGACTCCAAAACTGGAAATGGAGCAACAGTAGGGATAGTGGAACAAGGTATTTTCTGTCACACAATTAGAAAGTAAAAATACTTTCATTCTGACAAAAACCCCACACATTTCCTACCTAGCTCTAAGTCCCCATGGCATCACATTACGATATTATTTAGGTTTGTCTAACTTTTAAACCTCTGGATTGCACATTCTCTCCATAGCTGTTCACTCAGTGAAGAACAGAAGGACTGTCCTAAAAGAGGCCAAATTATTTTCATTCTTTCCCTGCTGTGTCTTTAAAACCAAGATGTACTGAGAATAGCAAAGATACCTGCTTTTCTTCTTCCCAAAAAGGAATAGCAAGCTTGAGGGGCCACCAAGCTCCTTCCACTGCCTTCCAATGCTGGTTCTCATTCCAGAAGCCAAATTAAAATTCCCTTTGCAAAAATTGCCTTTTCAAAGATGGTCCAAACACTCCAAATCTAAGATCACCCAATAGGAGCTGCACTGCCATCTATGGAACAGCTTAGGAAAAGCATTCAGTATTTGTTGATACTAAGGAGAATACAGCTTTAAACATCAACAATACAACAGCAGGATGGAAATAAGGAAGCAAAAGGCGAAGTGTGCACTGAGCATGACCAATTACTCACCATGTAGTTCCCTGAATTGCTACTCAACTACACTGCTTTTACTCACCCCAGCCTGACACCACGGGAACTCCAGAACCAACTATCTGCTTTGGCAATTGCCCTGGGAATACGAAATCCAGGGGGCAGTCCGGCTGGCTTTAGGCCAAGCACTTCGAATTCTTCAATCTGACTCTCATCAACTGGATTTTGACACACAGATATGAACAGCTTTCAACTCACCACACTAGAGGATAGAAACCGCATAATTTGATCACGTATCTCCCAGCATCAAAACATCTGACGTGTGGACTAATCACAATAATTATTCTCAACGCCTACACTTTTTTGTCTTTATACTCCTTGCTTGCAGAGAAAAGGAAAAACATGGAACAAAAGCTTACAGTAGCCTCCTCAAGAACATAATTCTTCAGAAATAATGAAAAGCTGCATCAGAAATTCTTCTGCATCTTCAGATTACAGAAGGTCATTTTTTAATCTTTAGGCTAAAGAAATCAAATATATCATGATTTCTACCAAAACCACCTAGTACAGGGGAAAAAAACAACAAAAACCCACTGCTAAAAGGCAATTCAACACTTCACAGCTACACATTTTCCCCCTCAAAATCCAAGCTGACTGAAAATACATTTCTGCCTTGTAAAAATAGAACATGTCATTGATGTTTTTCTCATTTAGATAAAAATTTACAGTACAGTAAGCACTGAACTTCTGAAAAAGCACTAACAGGATAAAAATCAAAATGGGTGGAAACCACACACGACTTTCTAGATTCAACATAAAGTCTTACAATATTCTCCTTTCTCCAACTCAAAACTAGTAAATACATTCTTCCATGTTTAAGCCCTCTCTAAAACCTATATGCTTTCAATAAAGAAAGAAACAAACCAAAATAGTGAACAGCAATACCGAAGGCTTCTAATGTACCTCTGCTCCACACAGCTTACAGCAGCTTCTGTCAATCAGGACATTGATTCAATATCAATTCATAATTCATACACATGCACAAATGAATGCGTGGAGGTCACATGCATCAAAATCCAGACATATAGTCCAAAAGCATGATAAAAGATGTTTTTTGCATTTGTTACATTTCACAGCATGTATCAAAATATTCACGTTTAAAACTTATCAAGGACAAAGTTTAAAAACTTCCCTCTTTTCCTGGCATGTGCATGCATGTGTCTGGGGACAAGGGTGTTTGGTTTTGCAGTTGCCTACATTAAACTTGCTTTTTTGCCTATAAACATCCACAAAGCTACAAAACTCATCCTACAAAAATTCCAAACTGCTTTTCCTAGCTGGCCACAATCGCCACAAAAAGTTACTAACCGTTGCTAAACTCTTTCAAGCACTGTACCCGACACCATAATTTAAAAGAGAGAGCAAACAGTACCACAAGCAGCTGAAAATATATCAGGAATTCATATTGAGTTACACATAAAGAATATAATTACATATCTGTGCCCAAGTCTGAAAGTGGAACCTACATTACTAAGCTGGCAGTGGTGACACAGTACCTAACACGCCTTGAACACACCAAGCATCACACATTGATTATACCAAATTGGTTCTGTTAGATGTTCTGATTGTTATTATCATGTTGATAAAATCCAAGTTGCTTAACTCAAAAGTCTGTGCAGCAAAAGGAATCTGAGCAGGACGGACAGACAGGATTCTCCTCAGGCACACGGAAATTCCAGGGTTGACTCCCTGATTTCACATGGAGGATCACAGCACAGCAACAACTCTCCACCCACTCCTCAGACTCAATAATGCTTCTTGCAGATCAGTCTGAAGCTCAGTAACAAGAAAAAGGTTGTGCTGCATCTTGAGTGTCAATGAGAGATGTACAAAGAGCCCTGCCACAGTGGGCTACAGCCAGGAATCTACCTGAAGGATTCTCTGCTTGAACAAACTAAGAGAGAAAAAATCAGCTTCAGCTCACAGGGGCCTGATGAGCACACAGCACAGAAACAAGAAATGCAAGAAATCAGAAAGGCAACAGCTCTTTTTCTGCTGTTTCACTCCTATGTTTAGAGTTAGCAGGGGGAATTTAACCTATCCTTTGCAGAAATTAAATGCCTTTATTCTTTGTGGCACCACTATGGGATTGCATAAGGAAAGACCTGTTCTGTTATGACTTTAAAATAGGGAAATTAAAAATGTGAAAACAGCCCAATCAAGGTCACCTGTACCAAAACAGGAGTTCCTGAACAAGAAGTTTCAAAAGCTATCAGCAGCAGAGGAAAGAGGAAACAATTACCAAATAAAAAATGCATTAATACTGTAAAAATTTACTTAATAGGCAATGAACTCAACGTATTATAATTATGCAACTTATGCATATAAATACATACTATGCTGTTCATTTCTGAAGAGTCATAACTTCCACACGGATGGACACTTCCTATAGGTTCCAACCCTTCTTCGTCCCACATATATGTGCCATCAGAGCTGTCAGAGGGAGAAAGCTCAAAAGAGGACCCAGCTCTGTAGTTCATCTCAGAAGAAATGACATTCTCAGTAGTATGTTTTGTGCTTTCACTGTTGTCATCCACTGCTTAAAGAAAACAGGAACAGTTAAGATTCCAAAAAACAATCCAATATTCAAAAAATAAATGTTAAAATGCCTATTACTGGTGTGCTAACTTTTCTAGAGCTGTACTGCAAAAGAAATATCTGAGAGCATTCTACAGTATTGTTCCCACATCCTAGAGGAGGAAAAAGCTCAAGCTGGTTTTGTAGCTACAACTAAGTAACCTGCCAACCTACATCTTTGCTAACCTTTTCCACTGCCCTAATTCACCCACCATGGAAGCTACTTTCTAGAATTCTGTATCTCTTTAACATATTAGAAGGTGGATCCAAAAATATATCCTTTGGATCTAGTCTTTCAATTGCAATGACTCTCAAAACAAGTTTTTATCATGAAAAACCTATCAAAGACTTGAAAATGTGACTTTCAAAAGCATCCTGTCTTCAACCAATTTTTAAAGAATTAATATAGCATGCACCAGGAAAACAAAAAAAACCAAGTAATATTCTAATTTATAATTGAAGTCATTTAATTAGACATCCTACACTTACTTCTACTACTTAGAAGCAGTTACAGCTGTTCTCTGCCTACAGAGGTGGAAAGAGCAGCAGGTAAAATTTTCTTAAAATATTACCAACCCAGAAAAATGAATGGCAGAGCCAGGATATGAGGAATCCCACAACCATACCACAAATGTGTTTAAAGGAGGTAACCTTCATTTCTATCTCAAAGAAAACCTGCTCTTCAAAGTCATGCTTAGAAAAGAACTACTATACATAAAAGGCATAAACAAACAAATATGCCAGCACAGAGAGAAGCTCCATTCTGAAGCAATTCACAAACAATGGGCAATTGCATTAAATAACTTACATACTGCTAGAGAATTTTGATTTAGTACCTAAAATTTCAAACAGAACATAAAAAAAGTACTTACCAGACACATTTATATCAAGCCAGTCATCAGCATTACAGCAAGATCCTCCACCTCCCTTGAGAGACGTGAACGGCTCGATGGACGTTACACTGCCATGCTCAGATTCCTGAAGGCAGCTCTCCTTCTGCTGGATTTGTACAGTTCTGTTTGCCTCTTCTATATCTATGAAATCATCACTGAAGTCTTCACTCAAATCATTTTTTTCAGAGGATGACAAAGAAGAGATAGATATTTCATCTCCATCATCACTCATACACATGACTTTTGAGCCATGTTTTCCCAGACTTTCATGCAGGCCCTCATCAGACCCTGTTCTTTGAGCACAGCTCTCTAGAACACTGTTTTTCTCAACTGCTCTATTAATATTTGCTGAAATCTCAGCGTTCCCCACGATGCGTGTGTCCGGGGTTGTAGTTTTGCTGCCATCCACAACGGTATTCCCAGGAAATCGCTGCCTGGTAGGCTTCAGCAGAGAAGGCCGACTTAATCTGTATCCAAAGGAAGGTGCTGACCCAGATCCATTTGACAGTGGGGGTTTCTTGGAAGAAGGAGCTGACATAACCGAGTACGGTCTGGTAAATCCATACTTCAGCGGTTCATTTCCATTGGGTACATCCAACTGACACGCATTTCTTGACAGCAAAGTAGATCTCTGAGACGTCCTGGCAGCTAGATTTTGACTATGATAAGGCCCTGTAAGATCCACAGCTTTATTAAAGGAATGTGACCTGGTTAGAGATGAAGTGGGAAGGAAAGAATTCTGAATGGAATGTGAAAAACTTTGTGATCTTACCATTTTTTCACAGGAAAAAGCCTTGCTATTGTCTGTAGATTGTGCTAGGCTTTCTCCTGAACTTGTCCTTGTGGCACTGGAATTAGCTCTAGGCCTCTGCAAACCTACCACCGGCCTATTTCCATAAAATCCATTTAAATTTGACCTTGGAGCATTGAGTCCAGAATATGGGGTCCTTCCTGACAGGGTGCCTTTGGTGAATTTAGCTGAACTAGAGAGTCCAGGTATAGACTTTGGGTTTAATTCCTCAGTAGAAGATACAAACATATTGGTTTGCTTTGCTGCTTTTGCTGCAACTGAAGCAGTAGTGTTCAAACCCACCCTGAGCTCATCGTTGCCCAACGCTCCTTGAGATGAAGGATACTTCTCAGAATCAATTAATTTTTCATTGCAGTTGCGTTTAGAGTTGGCCTCTCTCCCAGTCTGATCATGAAGCTGATATTTATTTGATTTTTTCCAGTTGAAAGAAAAGGAAGACATGCCAACAGCGCCATTGTGCTTGCTGAAATTCTTGCCACCATTATTCCCTGCTAGGTTAACAGCCGTCCCGTTTGGCATAGGCTGCAGAACACTCCCTAAAGTTTTCGTTCCATATTTCGGTAGCCTGGAAACCAAGGATGTCCTGGTTTGATTTTTTTCTTCCATGAGCTATTGGGTACATTGGTCCTTAAAGGGTGCTTGAATCTAAGGAGAGAAAAAAAACCAAATAAAAAACCCCAAACATTAAACCTGAATCGACCACACATTAAACAACAGAGTTTTATATACATTTGCATCTATATGCTTTCTACATTCCTGTGCCTAACTACACCGTGCTGACAAAATGTAACCCAAACACATTTTGTGAACTCCAGAGCTCCAGCAGTTATTTGGCAGCAATATGTTCTTCAGATCACAGCTCCCTTCCCTAACTTTCCTTCTCTACATAAACGGTCCTTTTTTGTTTTCCTTTTGAAATCTATAAAATAAACTTGAAATGAGGTGGTTGCATTTTTGGGGTTTTTTTTCATTTACCTATTTTGAGCAGCAAACTGAACTTTCCAACTGTGTTACAATTATTAAGCAACAAAGGTGAAATTTAGTATTTCAAAAAAAAGCCACAAATACAATGCAGCACAAACCTGTGGTCAGCAATGTAAACCTGCAAATGCTATAATGTAAAATCTGACTAAAAGCTAATTTTTTGAGATTTTTTTCAGTTTCCCCAACGTCTATAATATAGGAAATAATCACTCATCATACATCTCACCTCAACATTTTTTTTCCCAGACGTTATTGATATCCCCAAATGAAGATTAACATTCCTACTAATTTTTTACTCTTTGTATGGAAACTGTAGTCTATTTTGGAAATCATCTTATTCATGTGCAAGACCTGAAGTACAGGGCAACAGTTGCATAAGGTCAGTGATAGTGAATTCTGAAGTTTTACTTCTGTGCAGCAATACACGAACACAAAACCCCAGCCACAAAAGTATGAGATGAAAAGATCATTGTAGCATTCATGAAGTCCCTTGTATCTTGAATTTCAGTCCCACCCACCTGATTTGGAACACAGGGACTCACAATCTTTAATGAAGATTTGTTGTATCTCACAGTAATGTCATTTTGGTATATTTTACATCACACTGACTGTGTCTAAAGCAATTTCTGCTTTACAAACATATCTTTGCCTCAAAAACTTCTGCCTTGAGACCTGCGATCTCCTTGCTGTGATGCACTGCTTTTAGTTTTTCCACACTCATGGACATTTCCAGCCTATGACCTGGATAACTCTGCCTGTGTCACCCTTTGGACAGCACTGGTCTGCTGGTTTGCCTGGCCCTACAGAACAATCTCATCTAAACACTGTTGTTATTATTAAAGACCTGCCATTCAGACAACACCACCTTGAGAAGGCACCAAGTTTCAGTGCTGCATCTCAAGACAGGTTTTACTCTTGAGGTAAATTCTGTATTTGCAAGACCAGGTTTCTGGGGTTTTTTCATGACTATTGTAAAATGATATTGCGCTTTTGCCAGCCTGGATTTTATGTTTTCATCAGTTCTACCCACTGATCTTACAATGCAAAGGAAAAGACAAAGAATTCAGTCATTCACATGTTAGTCCTTGGATCTACTATCCATGTTTCTCTTTTCACAGACCTATACACATCTGGCAGAACTGAGAAAAACATGAAAATTGTTAAACCAGGGCAATCATGATGAGAATCAACACATAGTAAGTAACATTATATTTACTCAAAGTACAGAAGGTAGCTGGTGTAACCACAGCAAGCATTACCTTTAAGTGAGTCACTCCCCACGCTGCAAGATCTCACTAAGAAACACTTAAGATAAAATCAAAGTGGTATTAAATTCATGCAAACTGAAGTACCCTGAGGATGCCCCGGTGTCAGTGAATAGGATGCCCCGGAGCAGCACTTCTAGAAGTAGGTCTACATTACAAAGACAGAAAGAGAAAGGTACTGGAGACAGGGCTTTTAGGGGCTCCTAACTCGTGAAAACATCAGAATCCACATTCTGCAACTGGTGAAATACACAAATCCCGACTTTTCAAACACTCCAAGAATTCTGGAACACCGGGGACAACCCTCACTCAGGTGTATAAAGAAGGACACAGTATTTCCCCCTGGAAACAGCAGAATATTTAATTCATCACATATGGTATCTGCCTGCATGTGGATTTAAGGGTCTAATGTTAGACCTCTTGTCTACAGTGTACCTGCATACCTTGCAAAGGAAAATATCCTTATGCTTTAATAGCAAATGGCTATCTAAATAGCCATTAGATAGATATGCAAAAAGATATCTACTTTAAGTCAGCCATATAAAATAAAAGCAATAAAGTACACTTTTTTTCAGTAATCCCATGAATAAAAAATAGCCTTTAACATCCTGATGAATTCATTCCCAGGAAGCATCATAACGCAGATCCCTCAGAAGATAACCCAACTCTAATGCAAAGGTAAGTCTTGTGAAGAAAGCTTCCAAATTGGAAAAGTTAAATTAGAAAGTTGCTAATTTAACTTTCATGCTTTATGGATAATTCCCTTTTCACATCTGTCTACCATCTCTTAGGTGACTGCAAAATTTAAATGAGGCCATTTAATTAGATTACTTTAATCCTCCACCAAGTGCTGCAAATTAAACTTGAAAAGGAGACCTTTCAGTTCTCCAGGAAGGGCTCTTGTTCATTTATCCTTGATTAGGCAAAGACAACACATTATCTTCAAGAAAACTACACTGATTGCTTAGAACACTTCAGATAATTAAATTAAAAGACAAACAATACTTGTCTGTATTTTATTAGTTACTTAACCATAACTAATGTGCCACCTTCTGAAGTCCAGGTTACATTTATTTCATCGAAATCCAATGCCAACAAAAAACCCACTAAAACTTAACAGCATCATATCTGGCAGATGTTTACCAGAAAATGGGAAATTTTCTATTAAGTTCTCTAAAATATCCTTAATCTTTATATATGTTTACTACTAAAAATTACACCAGCCTAACAATGAAACTCCCTTATCAGGCAGCACCATACCTAAAAGTTGTAGTATGATTTCTGCATCTCAGAAGATTCAGGTTCAATACAATTCAAATTGTAGCCTGCTGTCCTATAAAGAAATCCAAAGTATTTTTAGACTTAAGCAATCTATGGATTTTTTAAAACTGACATTTGGTCAAACAAGTTTTATATTCTTTGCCTTGGGAAATATATTATTTAGTGCACATAAGCCTAATCAGGAATTAAGCTAATTATAAAGAGCCTAGCCTTACATAATGATCCAGGGAAAAGGAGTTAAAACCCACAGACCTTCTCTGAAGTATAATCTGAATTAAATGAAAAGCTGCTACATGCTTACCTTCAAGGATATTCAAGATCCTGGTGATAAGCAAAAGGATATTCATTCTCACCCTCCTCTGTACTTTCTCTATAGGATTACTGACACCTTGACAAAATCCTCCACTGTTAGTTTCAACCAGCAACCACAACACTCACTCTAAATTCATTCTGAGTTTGTTTCAACACCACCAGGAAGGCAGTTTCCTATATATCAGCTTCTCAGCAAAGTTTAGCTTTGCATCTTAGACTCCACCCAACAGAAGACAGCTTAAAGATTCATACATTTCAAAGCTTGGGCACCCTGAAGTACTGTGCTCCCTATGATCCACGCCATCAGGAAGACAACAGTGTTTTCAAGTTCCACACTACTGAGGGGGACCAAACTCCCCCCTCAAGTTGTGCCACCAGTGTGGAATACACAGCTGATGGATGAAACACATCTGACAGACTGGTGACAGGTGAGAGAGCAATTCCTCTCTGCAGACCTACTGCTATGCCAGCAGTTTCAGATCTGTGTTTCATGCACTGGAATTTAAGTGCACATGCATTTCGACTCTGTCCTGTGCACATCTTATAAAACCACCTCTCTACACTTCTGGGTTTTAACACCACAGCTTCTGTTCATTTCTCTATTCAGGACACATAGAATGCAATCTTTTCGCTGCTGATTTCCGATGAAACAAGCATAACTTAAGAACTGATTTTCTTAAAGATGTAACTAAAAACGCAACAGAGCAATTATGTGAAAATATCTTATTTCCACCCATGTAGGAAGGTACTGAATGCCATCAGGGAAAAATCTGGAGGGCCCCTGCAATAAATGCAGCAAAAGGCTTCCTTAGCACATACTTAAAAATACCACAAGATGGGTAGCATGGCTGCATGGCAATTTTCAGGTTTAGGAGGACCATGGGAGCTTAACAGAATGAAAGAAACTGGTAAGAGATCTAGCTGGCAAACACCTGCTCTGAGCAGGACAAGCCCTGGGGAATTAAAGATCATGAATCCTGAGAAAATTGTGCATGTATGAAAATGAATCAGAATCCAACTAGAAATTCTGATGGCTTCAAGACTGAACTTTGAGTATTTACAATTCTCATATATTTTGTGTTACCTTGCACAGACTGATGTGAGTTCAGTCAAAAAAGCCACTTGCTCTCAACTTCAAATTACAGTAAGATTTATCAGCTCTGCAGTAAAAGCCTCCAAGCCTGCCTTCCTTGTCCCATCTTCAGTTTCTCCAAAACACCTATGTACTTGAATCAATTCCCAATGCTTTAAGAACACATCCATGAATTTCAGCTTCTCTCCCTTTCCTGTGTCTAAACTGCAGTGATTAACACGAGCTTCCTTGACAGCCTGCCCTTTGAAGGCATCAGTCATGAAGTATAGCAAGAAATTCCACGACACTGAGTGCTAATTGTTCTATTTCTCTGAAATCACCTTGCTCTTCTGTGTCCCAAGTTGTGAGATTCTGTTTACAGATCTCAAGAGAGCTTAGAAGTAAGTCCTTCTCTGTTTTACCTCCCTCACGCTTATGAGGTCCTACCCACTTGAAGGGTTGCTCTGTCAAACACCAAGCAAACCAGTTATCCAAGCTGCTCTTGTGCTGAATTTTACTCACTGTCAAAATACACTGGGACAAAGAACATGGTAATGAATAGATATAAAGGGAGAAGAAAGCAAGAAATACGTCATAAAGAGATCAGAGTTTCTGTATATCTAACACTGAACAATATCTTCAGTCAATACAGCAGAAAATGTGACATCCCTTGCCATCTCTAAAAGCACTGTTGTTATTCATTAGAATATGGTTTCTTAATGTTTGGTAAGGCAGGAGGACATAAGCACTTACTGGAGAAAAAGAAAGAGGCACCTCTATCTCTATTGCCTCTGTGCATCTCTATTTTGTAAAAGAAAGCTACCACAATACTTCCAGAATCAAAAATTCCATTCACATCCCTCAGGGCCACACTCTCAATTCACTCTGCCATTAATGCTATTGACATTGAGTATCAGGCACCTCAAGGAAGCAAAAAAGGGCTAAGTGCTATCTGCTCTTACACAATTAATAAGGCAGAAGGCAGTCATGGTCCAGATGTTCAGCCAGCTGCAGCAAGGAGCAGCTTCAGCACAAAGAAAAGAAGATGAAAGAGAATACCTGGGGGTGCAGATATATTACACCCAGTAAAAGAGAATAAATACCAGGGTCTGGTAAAGGAAGAAAGACCTGGCAGTGCAATTTCATGTTTCTCTTAAGTGTTAATGCAAGTTATTATGGTCTGTTCATAAATGAGATGTGAAATGCAATAACACGTACTCCTTCCTGCATTAGTGCTGACAGCCTATCTGTTGTCAGGGACAGAGGTCAGCTGGCAATTGGAATAAAACTCTGGAGAGGCACAGCTCCTCTCTGAAGCTGCTATTCATCTGATGCATCCTCTTGGAGGAAGTCATCAATTCCTTTTTTCAGAAGATCTTGGTAAATCTGGACTAGCAATGTCAAGTCTGTACCTGCGGACATAAACACCACGCAGTCCCTGCATAATCAACTCCAAAACACAAAATACAGAACACAGCAGCTTCCACTGGACATCCAAAGAGCACAAGGCCCTGATGACGAAAGCACTATATTAAAGTGTCCTGACCCCAAGAACACTGCAAGAGGTGGGAGGGACACACTGCAATATATCAGAAACAATTAACATAATAATGACCAATATATCTAGCTTCAATGCAGAAACACCCCTGCTAGAAGGAATTAATTATGTGGATTACTTCACTTGTTATGTTACACAAGGAACAGCCTTCTATGATCTGAACCAGTCCCAGAGATTCATCCTCAGTGAGCAAGTCAAGTTTCTTCACTAGGGTTGCTTAACAGCTCTTAAACTGTAAAAGATGCATTGTTCTCAACATCTTTGCTGGAGAAACACAAAGAGCCTTTACTTGCTTCTCTCTTTGATGACACTAAATTGTTACTAAATTTGCAAGGATAACAAAGAGAAAGGGGAAAGAAAGGTCAAAGTAAGAAAAGACAGTATCTGTAGGCCTTACTCTTTAATACACTGCAACCTAAGGACAAAGTCACACAGCTACAAAGTAGCCAAAACCTAACCAGTTACTCAACCATTCTGCATCACCACCACCTTCCCAGTCCCTCCCAAAAAAACATGCTGTGATTGTAAAGCACATCTGTACCGAAGTTCCTATGCTGTCTTAACACTACCTCGTATTTAGCCAGATTTCTGTCCTGGAAGATAAGCCATAATTGTGTATATGCTTGTGTGAGGGTACACGCATATTGGAAAGATTCTCATCTTTCCCACCAGAGTCTTTATTCCAAGGTTGCTAAAACAAGTGAATTTGCCCTGAGTTATGGCATTCTTACATGACTAATAAGGCAGAAGGTAGTCAGAAACCTGCCTTTCAGAACAGTTGTAGAAGTGGCATCGCTGTTTACGTCATGCAGGCAAATTAAATTTAATGCTATGGTTAAGACTGACTGAAAAATCCCAAACATCAACTGCAGGCTAGAATTAAAGCTTTCTCCAAGTGAAGTGTCAGATCTCAATCTCTCCTTAAAAATTTTGTGATTATGTCAGCATCAAAGCAACTGACAGCAGAAACAAGCCCCTGCTTTTGCTGATGGTATTAGTCCTTCAGCAATAGCATTTCACATTGGGAATTTAATCTGTTTTGTAAGAATAAATCCAGAGAGATTGCATCTGTCTCAAAAGCAATGTCATACTGAAAACCACCAGGAATTACTTGCTATTCTCTGGCAAATATTTCACCAAAAAAAAAAAAGGAGCCACCCTTTTTCTTCAGCACTATCCAAATGATTCAAATATACCATTCCCATCTCCAACTCTCCTAGGAAAGACTTACTTCATCATTGATTCATTCACAAAGTCAAGAGTTGACTTCTAGTACCGTTTTCTACTACCTACATACAATGCATGCTACCTGCAGTAGGATAGTCTTACTGGTAAGAACAGGCCAGTTCCAAGTGAAACTTGGAATACAACTAATTATAACTGGAAATATCCCTTTTTAGACTGCCGAGTTGTCCATCCTACTCCTCTAGTTTGTTTATCCAACTGATGCATCTTCTCCATGTAAAAACACTGAGCTGTTTTGTGCTAGAACCCTCCTACAGTGGTACAAATATTTTTCAATATATATATTTAATCATTAAACAATGACTAATAGCAGAAACAATACTTCCTGTCTGAACTGCTGCTGAACAGTTTATCTATGTGGTTAAGATTAAGAGTTTCCGTGGGTTTAAATCTTCAACGAGGCTGTGCTTTCCACCAATATGTAAGAGGCTTTTTTCCCCCTCAGCCACACACTCAATTCTTTCTTCCGCTGCCTGAGCAAGAATTCTAGTTATAGGTTAAGCTGAATGACAAGCAGAGATAATTGGAAGAGACTGCATGTAATTCATAGACTCGCTGGTACCGGGTATCTTCAATAAGCCTGAAGAGGTTCATGGGTGATAATTGAGCAAGATTAGACAAGATTAAGCAGAAGAAAGATAGAAAAAAATAGTTCTGAGAGTTTCTTTTCTACATAATGCCACTGCTATTTCAACATAGTTCAGTTTTTCAGGGATCACGATCGTGAGACAAGAACACAACAACCTATTGCTACACACCTAAAAAAAAATCACATTGTTAAGTCAGCCATCCTTGGATTTAAAAAAAACCCAAAAAAACCTAAAAAAAGGTCTGACAAAGAAAATCTTTAACACTACTATCGTGAAAAACAGACAGTGTATCCTGGATAAGCTTGAAATATATAAATCACGGTATTTCACTGTGCTTGGATCATGGCCCTTCAATGCCCAGACTCAATTCTCCATTCTCCCAGATTCAGTTCTATCAATCAATTTTATTTTAGAGGTGAGGAAAACAAAAATCCCATTTTCTCCCGAGGTAGCCTTAAAATAAAAACGCACCAGGGAGGGAACGATCAGGGCAAACATAGAATGTAACTTCCTCAACCGTCAACTGCTTTCAAGTCATAGGGTTTCTTGAATTGGATGCAGTTTGTTTAGGAACCCTCCACAAATCTCTTGTCCACTATTTTGCGTAATCTGTCCTCGAGAGCCCAAACTTTCTCCCTCCACGACTGCCTTAAGCCAGGAGTCCCAGAGCCCCAATAATTTTTTTAAAGGTTATTTCACTGTCTTGCACAGATCCCTACGAAAAACTACTAAAACTACTTGTAAACTCCCTACACTGCCAGAAGGGGCCACTGACTTCTGCTCTCCTTGCTACCAAACACACCAGTTTGTTTCACATCTCCTTGCTTTCAAGATTATTATTATTTCAAATGAAGTTTGACTTCATTGTAACATCCACCCTTAGTAAAAAATACTGCAGCCATATACTGGTGTATTAGACCTTTCAGTTGAAACTTGCTTATTTTAAAAACACATCTTCAAAGTATCACTTTCTTGCTATTGAAATTCTTTTCTTTAGTGCTGGACACATACGGCATCTGTCTACAATTCCACTGCTATAAATCAGTTCCCAATCTCAAAACCGAACTCTCTAAAAATGTTTGAGTGCCAAACAACTTTGCAAGTTTGCCACAGCATAACAAATACCAGCATGTTTTTAACAACAGACTGGCAGCCATCAGTATTTTAACTGTGTGTTTTGTGTTTTCCTACCGATTTTCTGATACACCAACAGCTATATCAGAATGTACCTATCAAGGTAAGTTTTCTACATTGTGGAAGACACAGATATTTGTTGTATCTCCACAGGTTTGCAACTGAAGGAGAAAAAAAAAAGGATTTTCCAAGAAACTGAGACGTAACTTCACTTACCAGTAATAGTTTGTCACAGGATCAGTTTCAGAGTTAGTCATCTATGCCCTTATTTGACTTGAAGTTACAGGACGGTGATACATATCATTTGTTTTGTTTTAATCAAGATCTCAATGTAGTCATTGTAAAGCTATGCTTTTACAAATTACCATTTCAGAAAGCTTTCACATTTAAAAGACGCAGAGAAGATATTTTTTTCCTTTTTAACTGTGTTTGCTGATGGACAAGGCTATGCAGGTTGAAAGACTGTGCTCCTCTCTCAAGTCTCTTGCTACTAACAGCAGCAGCCTGGGCCTTGCCAAGTTTCTACCTATGTAAGTTTGCCTTGCTGAGATGAAGATTACTCAAAAGCCATAGCATCCCTCAACTCATCAAAAATACCTATCAACCTGCCTATGCAATAATTTTAACACGTAAGATCAGAAAAAATTTGGATTTAAGTAACACCTATCTTTAATATAACTTACAAGAATATGAATTGAAGTATCATACAAACCAACATTGTAGAGAGAATCTCTGTATCTATCCAGAAGAGATTTTTGAATCTCCAGCTTAAAGTAGACACGGTATTATTGAGTCAAGAGAAGCTGGGACATTCAGTTCTCCCTGGATGCTTCCCTTGTGCTGTGTGTGTCACAAGCCATCTGGGCTGATTAGCCTAAAAGCATAGAATTTCTTTGGCTTCAGGGAATACATGCAGAAATTACTTGCAATTTAAGGGTTATTCCTGATCCATAAATTGTTCAACCACCTCATTAAAGTAAATCCTTATCATCCATTTCCTCTGGCCAAGCCTCCTTGCAGCTAGAACATTGCCAACACTGCCTGTACTTCTTCAGTCAAGGCCATTAAAATGCACTCCGCAGAGCAGGACCTCAACTCAGAACAGAGTGCTCATGAAAAACCCAACAATCCACAGTGAAAAAGGCATTTTAGCAAGAACTTGTGACACCAGTTCCCCATGTGACCAGGGATAAGCATCCCCCACCCTGAGGAGACTTTCTTCCTTCAATTACTACAGGATATTGACAGCAGAACTGCTGCAGCCGAATCCTCCTTTTAGAACAGAGAATGGCTACTGAGCAAAGTCCAGATCTCTGCAAATCCAGCTACTTTTGATTAAGGAAGAAACAACGTTCTCAGAACATCTTCCAAAATGCACTTACTTGATAGCAGTTTAGAGCAAAGCCAAAGTGCGTGTCCCACAGCTAGGAAGAAATGCAAAGACCTATCCTGACTAACCAAACTTCAACTCTGGGGTAATTATTTAACGCTGTTGGGATTTTACTGTAACATGCATGCGTGCAGGTATCCAGAGATTTAAATAATCTGTTTTTATTGCTCCAGTTGAAACACAATACAGGATTTTAAACCTAATTATCAAAAGCGCCATTAGTATTTTGATCTCCTTAGCATCCCTGTTGGGCATGGAACCTAACCCTGCCTGAAAGCTTCTAATTAGGAAGATGGTGCTGCTGTTTACAGAGAATAGGGGCTAAAAGAGAACACCACAACCATTGCTGTAACTGGCTACTGTTTATTTCTTCATCTCTTCTCCATTTTGAGAGATTCACCCTTTCGAAATCTCAGGCAAGCAATGTTCATCTGAAGATTGAAGGAATGATGGCTTTATATCTAGAGAGCCCATGCCAACATTTCTTACTAACTGGTTTATTCCAAATAACCAATCCCTCTTAAAGGATAATCAGGTCCAAAAGCAATGGATTTTACTCCAATGAGCTTTTACACGAACAGTTCCATTAAACAGGATTACTCATTAGTATAACAATACATTAAATGAGATCATTATGTTAATTAAGACTATTTCTACAGTTTCAACAGCTTTACAGTTAAAAGACAATACTGGGCAGTTTTTGGAGCCCAAACATTGGTGTTTCTATAATGAAAAGTCCTATCCATGAGCAGAAATTAAACCTTAGCTTTAAAAACAACTTTTCTACTCTTTTCTTGTTTTCACATAGATCCTTTGTTACTACTCATGTTCCATTTGTTAGGCAGTCACTTCTCCAGCTTAGAAGCATGTAATTCAAAATGGGCCCACAGAATTTAGATCTACGTGATCATTACATACTGAGAAAAAAAAATCTAGCCTATTTCATTCAGTATCACCAAAAAATGTAAATATTTATTGCCTTATGCCAACCTCATGAAGTATTCTGTATATTTCTCCAGAAGATAGAAATTTACTAAAGCTTCAGTGAACACGTGAAGTAACTGCCAATTATAAAAGTATAACAAAGTGAGAACTTAGATCCAACTTCATTTCACTTTTAGTATCTTCATAACAAAGAATTCTATTCTGCACCAAATTCAGGGTCAAAGCCCACAGACACCAAGAACAAACCTACTATAAACAAGAAGTACTAATCCTGCAAGTTACACCAATTCCCCTGAAAAGTGCTTTATATCTTTACACAACATACCAGATAGAGCACCAGATCGACAATCCTTACCTTAATTTGCTGTCTGGCCTGGACACTAACGCTCTGCTACAGCGTAAAGTTCCCATGCAGTTTTGCTTTCTTAAACTGAAGATAAACAGCTCGACCTCCTCCAGCTCAAAGTTAAAGGCTGAGGTTGCCTACGTTTCATTGTGTGCCAAAGTACATTTGACAGAACGCGATGTGAACAGCAGGCTCTGGGTGACGAAAGCAAAGTCTCAGTGTCATTAAAGTGAAATCACCACAACGTACGTAAATCTGAACAGATCACTGCTAGAGTAGATATTCCACCATTATTATTTTTTCCACCGTTATTAATTTTCTTTTAACTGCTGTCTTTGAATAGACACACTAGGTACTTCTGCTCCTTCCCCTTTTTGGAAAAGCTCGAGATACGAAACCTCACGCTACAAGACCTTAGCGACCAGGGCTCGCAGCAGCTGCTCCCAACGCACCTGCAGGTGCGTCTCACCGAACACCGAACTAAAGGACGCCCAAACCACCGCAGAGCCGGCACCGCGGGCCCTGCCAGCGCCGGGCCCGCCATGCCAGGCTGCCCCCGAGCCCGTGGCACCGCGGGCGGCTCGGCCGTGACATTCCGCCGGCCCGGAGGTGAGCGCTGCGCCCGCCGGG